>CABFWO010004995.1:38933-54964 GCA_902155825.1 Timema genevievae
TATATATATATATATACATTTTAAATTATTATAAAAATATCACAAATATCCCCTGTTGCATGAAAAGATTCACATGATCTGTAATATTTTTAGTAAATTCATAGATAAAGGCTAAAGTTTATCTGATAAATCGGCAGATCTAGATGCAACAAATTTGTATTGTCCTATTTATTAATATTTTATTATTTATATATTGATACATAATTTTAATATTTTTTTAAAATTCTGTTTCAGATTTGGAGCTCTCGGGGCATCATCTTGGTGAGTGACCCTGAAATATTAAAAAATGGTAGATCCAAAACTAGTTTATAATTCTAAGTGAAATAAGGCAAAAAAGTAATGCTATACTTTACTATTTTAATTTTTCTGTTGTTTTTTTTTGTCCTGTATTATTGGCTGTCCATGTTGTTGAAGAATGTACAGTGCACTTGCATATTATTATTATTATTATTATTATTATTATTATTATTATTATTATTATTATTAAAGTATCCAACGTGCACATTCTGAACCGACTGATTATATCAGCATACGAGAATTTCTACGAGTGAGAGCGAAAGAGCCCACCAATTTAACCTGGAAAGGAATTTTCACATATCTTCTAGGCTTCTTTTAAATGCCACAGTTGACATGAGATGGATTTATAGTTTGGGGCACAATCGCTAAGAGCAGCTTGTAATGACGTCACAGAGGAATGCGCATGCGTGGACGTGAAGTCCATAGAAAAGGAAGTGTGAAGTATATGTAAAACTCGCCATTACCGTTTTGTTAGCAATTTGTCGTTTATTTTAAAGAAGGCGTTTAGCTAGATTCTAATTTTATTACGCGGCTTATTTATAGCATAATGGATTTAGTTACATTTGATTGAGTTTGATATAAGAATTGATTAATTAACACTCCGCAATAGAAAAATTCGTTGTGTTGCAAGTGAAACGTCCCATTTCGAATATTTTAGTCCTTGGCACTAACGCCGAGAGCGCTAGCGATGTGGTTCTACTTGCCAACATTAGAGTGGCGTTTTTATACTTATCCCTTTTCTATGGTCGACAGTGCGCATGCGTATCACTGCTTTGAGTTTCAGAGAGCTCACAACCAGAGAGGGGATGGTTTTAATCAGGCTATGGTTTTTAGAGAAAATTTTGTACAGTTGTTTTTACATTCTAAGAAAACTGAGGATTATTATAATTGTAGTTTTGAAGCTTTAGAACTGACATTTAAAAATAAACACAGCCATGGGAAAATACTCTTCTTTAAGTAGGTGGTGCCCTTAGTTATCATAATATATTTATATAACCTGCATGGACCATCATTTGTATCAACCTATGATGAGCAAAAGTATCCTCTATGCTTGTATTGTATTGTTATCAGGCTTTGTCCAATCCCAGACAAGGACTAGAAACCTCTCCATTGCGCACAAATCAAACAAGAAACTATTCTCTGTCCCTTTGTTCGACGGGACACAGTTCAGTAACACTTTCCAAGCGGTACTTCCTTCCTCCTGTTCCTTTTGTGTTTAGACAATCTCTGTTGTGCCAGATAGCGCCTGGCTCCTCTCTGTCCCGCATTACATAACAGTTTCGCAGGTTAGTCTAAGTCAAACAGAAAAAGTCCCTCATTCTTACGCTACAAATCTAAAGATTCAGAACGAGGGAAACAAGTAATTGCAAGTAACTGCCTCAGCATTCGCCTAAATAGAGGTTGGTAAACTACCTACAGTCAACTCTCGATTCTACGACCCCGGGAATAACGTCCCTCTCGAAGTAACGACCCTTTTTTGGGAAACCGTGAAAAATGTAAAAAAAAAATTGTTGAAAATTTTAAGGAAATCGGTTGTTGGTACTTGCGACTATTTTTGTGAGCACTGTATCACTAGTAACTGGGGTAGGTCAGGTATAAAAATAGACACCACCCTATCAATGCCAGCCAATAGCACTTGAGTCTGTCCATCCCCCTCTCACAAGCAAGACAATGTTTCCCCACGCGCGACTGTCACTACATCACGCGCCAGGCTTGTTGCCATTGTTATTTAGATTCTCGATTTGGTTACGTTTTTGGTTTGATTTTGTGAACGATTTTTGACGACCCCCGCTTTTTTTTATTCGATACGAACTTATAAATTCGACAAAACGAGTGGAAAGAGGACCTTCTTGACTCTCATGAAGAAGTAAAAGATCATCCAGGAAGTGGATGAGAAGAAGATTACAAAGACGGAGATTGCGCGGTGGCATGGCATCCCGAAGTCGACACTTTTAACGATTCTCAAAATGAGAGAAGAAATTGTGAATGCAGTGCAGAAAGAAGGCCACAATCTAAAGGCCAAACATTTCAAGGGTGCGACGCGCGCGAATCTGGAGCAAGTTATGCTGGAGTGGTTCAGCCAGCATTGAGCGTAAACCATGCCTATGCCAAAAGGCCGATGACTTTTCCCTAAGGTTAGGTATAGAAAACTCGGTGTTCAAGTGGGTGGCTAGAGTGTTTAAAAGTGCATCACAGCATATCCAGACACAAGGTCGTCGGTGAACGCGCATAGGTCGACCCAACACCGTTGAGGGAGGGGATGCCCTTGCTCAGAAACATCCTTAGGTGCTATCAGCCTCAAGATTTATACAACGCTGATGAACTGGGAATGTTCTACAACATTATGCCAGAGCACACTATTGCTGTGAAAGAGAAAAAGAGCATGGGTGCAAAGAGGAGCAAGGAGCGCCTCACTGTCCTGTGCTCAACATGGACGGCAGCGATAATATGAAGCTCCCTCGTGATCGGTAAGTTCAAGAAACCGTGGGGTTTCAAGGGCAACTTTCTGCCTTGTGACTATAGTTTTAATAAGATGGCATGGATGACCTCGGGGGTGTTCACGAGGTGGCTTCAAGGCTTCGATTCGAAGATGGACTCCGCAAATAGAAAAGTCGTGCTCTTCGTCGACAATTTCCCCGCACATCCTGCTCTCGAAAAACTCAGGAACATCATCTGCCAAAGAACACCACCAGCATGCTTCATCCCCTGGACCGGGGGATAATCCAGCGAGTGAAGATGAAGTCCCACGAGATGCTTGTTTGGAGTATGGTGTGGAATCTCGACATGGGCAAGGATGTCAAAAAGTGGAACGTGTTCAGAGCCATGGAGGGAATCGTCGTCAGTTGGAGGGCCATGAGACCAGCGGTGATCAGCAACTGCTTCCGACACGGCCACTTTGTCCTACCAGTCAACGAAGAGACTGCAGTCTATGTGCTTCCCACCACTGCAAGCGCCGAAGACCCAGACGACCGTCAGTGGACGCCAATTCTCAGCCAGGTCCCACATGGAACTGCAGCCTGGTTCATCAACAGCACCTTTGTCTTCCCCCCTGACTTTAACTCGGCTGTGCGACGAGGAAACGTGGCAGAGATTAGCCCCAGACTGCACGTATGAGGAGTACATAGCAGCAGACGATGACATCACAGTTTGGGGCACCCTCGACAACGCCGATATAATCAGGGAGCAGCAGGAGTCCAGCGATGAGGAGGGGGAGGAAGAAATGGAAGAAGAGCCTGAAGACATCTCCACAACAAAAAATGTTCTGAAAGCTGGGGCCGTCTACTCAAGTGCACTTAGGCGCCAGGGTGCTAGCGAAGAGCTGTGGTTCGTGAAAGACTTCGTCGAGCAAACTCGCACTAAGAAGAGGCAGGCCTCGATAATGGACTTCTTTAAGAAATAGGTAGGTATTTTTTTCATGTGTTTTCAAAAAAATGCAATTTTTGCGTATGAGGGTTGTGGGTGAAACAAAATCGGTTAAAATTCCAATAACGACCCCTTAGAAATAACGACCCTTTTCCAGGGAACCGTGAATGGTCGTAGAATCGAGAGTTGACTGTACTAATGAAAATAAACACTCTTAGTACGCCCGATCTGGATTCAAACCTCAGCCTCCCAGATCAGGACAAAGCACTCTAACGCCGGTGTCTACTACTACTCATACCTTTGTTTTGTGCAGTTTTATCGACCAAGAATGATTAGTAAACACAAGTATCGTTCATATTCCTAGCTCTTGTGTGTTCCACCTAGCCTAGGCCTCACTGTGCCATGTAAACTGTAAATATAACACTACTGACTCGTTGTGTTCCACCTAGCCTAGGCCTCACTGTGCCATGTAAACTGTAAATATAACACTACTGACTCGTGTTCCACCTAGCCTAGGCCTCACTGTGTCATGTAAACTGTAAATATAACACTACTGACTCGTTGTGTTCCACCTAGCCTAGGCCTCACTGTGCCATGTAAACTGTAAATACAACACTACTTTGCTGTAACTCTCAACATGAAAGATATTGTGATGGAAATTTTCTCCTTCCTTACATAATCAATCCAAGTAGAGTTCATCGCGTGTGAATTCACTCACATTTGTCGCAATGTCTAACTTGTCAACTCACTGACATGTAATACGAGTAATATAATTTAAGTTGCGTTAGTCTCGCATGCACCAAACCCAACGGAAAATTTTAGCAGGAACATTATATTTCCATAAACTTTTAAAACAAAGGTGGACTTTCAGATCTATAATCCCTTAGTTCAATTACAACTATTTACATTTCGTTATGCTACCAAACTAATCACTTTCTATTGTACTGTGATGAGTTGCGTTTAGTTTGTAAGTCTTGTGTTGATCTATAGTGTGTTAGAAAACTGTAATGAGGACGCATTTCCTTTGACTTGTACTCTCCTATTCTTGATACCTATTAGTGTTATTAAAATACCCGTATGGGTACTAAAACGTAGTGGGGAAAATAAAAACGTCCAAATCAACGATTCGTAAAGCTACCCCTGTGAATATAATTGCGCACATTAAAATGGGACATTATCCTCTTAATTTGATTATCATCCGTCCTGAGGGCTAAAAATAATTGAGTATTTATTTTTAAGTTGGACCTAAATGTTTCAATTCCTTGCATAAAAGTTAGTTGTGTTTTTCTAGAGTACATTAGTGTGTAAGTCGTGTGCATGATAATCCTGTCCATAGTCCCTCTTTGACATCACACAAGTAAAGTTCTCTGCATGAATCTGTACTTTCCACCTTTGCAGGAGGAGACCAGGTTTGGATACACTTGACAGACTGAGCTAACTTTGACACGACTACGGTGGTTAACACAGGCTTACTGATAACCAACAGTCTACATCGATATATTTTCTTTAGGCCCTTGGCCCTGTCGAGTGCAAGTCTAAGACCTATTTTGTGGGATGGTGGGCGGGAGGGTGAAAGGTGTAGCGTGGCTTCACAACCGATCAAAGTATCATTCCGCGCCAACAAGAACAGATGGATCACGGAAAACGCAGACGGCGCTAGCTACAGGACAGGTCTTGCAGAAAAATCATACGTTTGGAAATATCAGTTTTCTCGAGAACGATATATATCTAATATAATGTTCTAATATAATATCAATGTTTATTGTTACGTTTTATTATTTTTTGTTATGAAGCCGGTGGTTTTATATTGAAAAATGTCAATATTATTGATATTTGATCACTATTAAAATTAAAGAGGGGTGTGGTATATAAAAAAGGATAGATTAATCAACGTGCTTCTATTCTAAACTGTTTCCGAAAAGAAAATTGGTATACAATAAAAATTCTTGAAGATAACCGTTTGTTCCCATGGATCTGCATTTTCACGCCAAATGAAAAGGGTCAATCGCCTTAAGATATTTCTCGAAATATCTTGAAAAATAGGTTATGTAATCGAATAAGAAATAAACTGTTTTAACAACCATAATGTTTCATGATTTATCTCAAAACTCCTGAATAGTTCCTTTAGTCTAGAATGAAGCCTAGGTGTTTGTTCAGTGGCAGCAGTGTAACGTACTTGTTCCTCCTTTCATGGGGGAAGCCATATTGCGTTTGTCCCTGTCCTTCTAATAAGCATGACATTGAAGGAATCAAGCGTGTTTATTGCGCCTCCTCACTGACGCAAATCATGGAGTACCCCCCCCCTTCCCTGTCCACACCGGGTGTAAGATCCCCGGCGCATGTGGTTCTCGCAGATTGAACTATAGACAGACTCCTCGTCAGGTCTGAGTCTATAGACTAGAGTGCACACAAAGCTGGCAATAGACCTACAAGGGGTCTGGAATGGTTTCACCCTCCTCTTGTGATAAAACACCCACAGTCAAGGAAAGGTTCTTGGTTCGACCCGCGCCCCCCTGCGGAGAAATCCTCTTGAGACTGAAACTCTGACACTTGGCTCTTGTGTGATCAGGAGTTTAATATTATATTCACACCATACAAGTACTCTGTTCATATAATACAAGTACTCTGTTTCCACCATACAAGTACTCTGCTCACACCATACAAGTACTCTGTTCATATATTACAAGTACTCTGTTTACACCATACAAGTACTCTGCTCACACCATACAAATACTCTGTTCACACCATACAAGTACTCTGTTTACATCATATTGGTACTCTGTTTACATCATATTGGTACTCTGTTTACATCATATTGGTACTCTGTTTACACCATACAAGTACTCTGTTCATATAATACAAGTACTCTGTTTACACCATATAAGTACTCTGTTTACATCATACAAGTACTCTGTTCACACCATACAAGTACTCTGCTCACACCATACAAGTACTCTGTTTACATCATATTGGTACTCTGTTTACACCATACAAGTACTCTGTTCATATAAAAAAGTACTCTGTTTACACCATACAAGTACTCTGTTCATATAAAAAAGTACTCTGTTTACACCATACAAGTACTCTGTTCACACCATACAAGTACTCTGTTTACACCATACAAGTACTCTGTTCACACCATACAAGTACTCTGCTCACACCATACAAGTACTCTGTTTACACCATACAAGTACTCTGTTTACACCATACAAGTACTCTGTTTACACCATATAAGTACTCTGTTTACACAATACAAGTACTATGTTCACACCATACAAGTACTCTGTTTACATCATACAAGTACTCTGCTCACACCATACAAGTACTCTGTTTACATCATATTGGTACTCTGTTCACACCATACAAGTACTTTGTTTACAACATACAAGTACTCTGTTTACATCATACAAGTACCATGTTTACACCATACAAGTACTCTGTTTACACCACACAGACCTTCAGCAAATGTCAGTCCATTATATTTGAAAACGTGTTGAGCCTTGGACGTGTGTATCCATTGATGTTTTTTTCATTCCTATAAACAAATCTTTGTTTATTTGAAAGAAGGTTGTGAAGTCTCTTACAGAGAAGTTTATTTCCTCGTTCTGATTCCAGCCAGAACCCAGCCGGTATTCTCTCGGAGGAACTGCGCAGACACCGCAAGTTTATCTTCTCGCTTTATGAGCACGTCTTGAAACAAATTCACTATAATATGTTTTGTATATTTGTCTGCACACAAATACAGGTGGGAGAAAAAAAGTAGGGATTGGAAAAGTAACATAGAAGAAATGCACCCGCATGAGCGTGGACAAGGAGTTGTAAAACCACACTGATAAATCCAATTGGGGGAAACAATTCCCTGAAATTCAAACATTGACATCCCCGTGAACATCAATCAAGTTTAATTTGAACCTGAGGCCTTAGAGCTTAGACCATATGACTACTGGGTTCTGTGTAGGGGAGTGCACTTGCACTACCGGCTGTCTATTAGCTATGGTAGCAGTCTACCTTGACTGATTACACTATGACAGTCTTATAAGACTACACCATAGTGTAACCAAGCAAGGTAACAGTCTTACCTTGACTGATTACACTATGACAGTCTTATAAGACTACACCAATAGTGTAGCCAAGCAAGGTAGCAGTCTTACCTTGACTTATTACACTATGACAGTCTTATAAGACTACACCATAGTGTAACCAAACTAGGTAGCAGTCTTACCTTGACTGATTACACTATAACAGTCTTATAAGGCTACACCATAGTGTAACCAAGCAAGGTAAGACCTTGCATGGTAAATGGAGGGCACATGTCTTTTTACTCATCGCAAAGTAACATCTGGACCTAAGTGACCTCCTCCCAAACCCGCCTGCTGGCACTATGATGAGGGGAATACTCCCGGTACGTCATTGGCCGACAGTCGCGATGATTTATTGCTCTGTACTTACCTTTAACAAGAGTGTCTGGGAACGCTTGGATTTCCCCAATTACCCGGTATTATAGGGTAATATATGAGGAGGGTTAGTTTCCTAATAAACTTTACAATTAGAGCGTGTAGGAGGTTTTAGTCTGTCAGCCACACCAGGCTGGTCACGTGGTTAGCGTGTGGTCCCTCACCTTGATATTATGTTCCACGTATTCACACGAGTATTGGCTTGAGGAAATACAACGCGCATTTGTGAGGAGGGAAAGTGGAAACTATTAAACAAAAGCTATCTCAGTACCTCTTGTCAAGAATAAACAAATACTGTCTCAGTCTGGACACGAACCCCCGGCCTTGAAACCTGTCAAATGGGCCTTGCTATGAATGAAAGATGAGTAACATATCTGACCCAGCTTGTCACGCTCCGTACAGGTAGTTTCTGTCTAATATCTCTAAACTAAGGAACATTTAATGCGCACTTTCTAAACACACTACTCAACCTTGGGCAACACCGCCCTAGCACCCAGACAGAGACTGAGAATTTGTCAGCTTCCCTGGAACTGAACTAGTGTCCTCTCCACTTGATATCGACCACTAAGTCACAGAGAAGACAGTACTCCTGTGTCACTACGTGTTGGACTCGACAACCAGTGTCCAGAACGGACACTACTGCCAGCTGTGCTGACTCTCCCTTCGGAACACCTGGTGGGGAGTAATCCCCAGGTTCCAGACTCAAGGACCACTATCTACAATGAGAGTGAGACCGCAAATGTCTGGTGGTGGGATGCTGTAGACAGACCCGGTCTAAACCAGATTGTAACATACGTGTGCGTCCCCCAGACCAAGGCTGCTCTCAATATGGAACAGATGTCATTCTGGCAGATACACAACGTACTGGCATTGGTGAGCACTCGGGCAGAGGCGTCGCTCTCGTATAGTCTGGGTTGCAACTGAGAGATAGGTCGGGGCTCGAATCCTGGCTGGGTTTAACGAGGTAATTTCACTTATTTAGTTTCCTATCCGCTCTACACGCAAATGCCGGGTATATTTCTTATAAATTCTACCTTCCTCTCATTCCTTACTCCATTAGTGTAGATATGTGTATACCTGGACGGGTGTTAAAACATGAGGTGCGCGCTCACGCACACACACACACACACACACATAAGAAAGTTAATATTTGTTTTCTTATAGTCTCTTTAAAGTAAAATTTGTTTTAGGTTTTGATTGTAATTCTAATTTAATTAATTAATTAAGAGTATGGTGCCATTCAATCTTTTATATGACAAGTAATGACAGGAAACAAAATTTTTGGGCATTTTTCAAAAGTACGTGACCTTGGTAAATATAATTTATGAAGGTATTAGGAGGATTTGGTAATCTAATCCGTTCTAACTCCTTACTATTTGTTCTACTGTCTGGCCCAGGATAGAGAACATATCACAAGATATCACTAATATCACTCCTATCACTGATGATTGCCCACAGCATCAATCAATATTCAACTACATGACATAATTTCATGTTCCATTATCGCCCGGGGATAATATGTTTCTTCAACTCAATCAAAGGTATACTGCTCCCTGTACTGTTCTCTCTGTACTGTTCTCTCTGTACTGTTCTCCCTGTACTGTTCTCCCTGTACTGTTCTCTTTTTACTGTTCTCCCTATATTGTTCTCCCTGTACTGTTTTATCTGTACTGTTCTCCCTGTACTGTTCTGTCTGTACTGTTCTCTCTGTACTGTTCTCTCTGTACTGTTTTATCTGTACTGTTCTCTTTGTACTGTTCTCCTTGTACTGTTCTCTCTGTACTGTTCTGTCCGTACTGTTCTCCCTGTACTGTTCTCTCTGTACTGTTCTGTCCGTACTGTTCTCCCTGTACTGTTCTCTCTGTACTGTTCTCTCTGTACTGTTCTGTCCGTACTGTTCTCCCTGTACTGTTCTCTCTGTACTGTTCTCCTTGTACTGTTCTCTCTGTACTGTTCTCTCTTTACTGTTTTATCTGTACTGTTCTCTTTGTACTGTTCTCCTTGTACTGTTCTGTCCGTACTGTTCTCCCTGTACTGTTCTCTCTGTTCAACTCCCAACTATTCATGCATCTCTCACTTTTTACATTATGTGGAGATTAAGAAACACTGACCCTCCCGGGATTCGAATAAACAAGCTGCGTTCCACTTCTTACCACCTATCCGTGCTCTCCGCATATTTATACCAGTGGGATAGGTATAAGGAAGGAAGAACCTAGCGGAAATGTACCCGAATTTGTGAGGAAGGAGCGTGGGGAAACTATTTAGTAGAATCCAACATAGCACGCCCAGCATGGATTCAATCCCTACCTCTCAGTCACCGTAAAACTGGGCAAGATGAACCGGACGCCTTAAACTATGTGACCACCGGTGCGCTAGAAGTGTGCTGTGTATATTCTAGTGTTATTGCTTGTCACTCCCTCCTAAGATTCTTCAAACAGATCAATCTCTCAGTACAGGCACGACAGATCCAGAGGGAGGAGAAATGGTTCGTCGATCACGTGATCTGGCCCGTCAGATCAATCTCCCAGTGATATCAACCTGTCATCTTACAGGCTTCATGATAATACTTTGAGCCTGACTTGAGTCGTGAGAACCAACCATGCCAAAAGTTTTACTGTCAGAGTACAAACTGTGACAAACATTTTTACTGTCAGAGAACAAATCATGACAAACCGTTTTACTGTCAAAGAACAAACCGTGAAAAACTATTCTATTGTCAGAGAACACACCATGACAAACTGTTTTACTGTCAAAGAAAAAATCATGACAAACTGTTTTACTGTCAGAGAACAAACCATGACAAACTGTTTTACCTTCAAAGAACAAATCATGACAAACTGTTATACTGTCAGAGAACAAACCATGACAAACCGTTTAACTGTCAAAGAACAAACCGTGGCAAACTTCTATTGTCAGAGAACACACCATGACAAACTATTTTACTGTCAGAGAACAAACCGTGACAAACTGTTTTACTGTCAGAGAACAAACCATGACAAACCGTTTTACTGTCAAAGAACAAATCATGACAAACTGTTTTACTGTCAAAGAAAAAACCGTGACAAACAGTTTTACTGTCAAAGAACAAATCATGGCAAACTGTTTTACTGTCAGAGAACAAACCGTGACAAACTGTTTTACTGTCAAAGAACAAATCATGACAAACTGTTTTACTGTCAGAGAACAAACCATGACAAACAGTTTTACTGTCAAAGAACAAATCATGACAAACTGTTTTACTGTCAGAGAACAAACCGTGACAGACTGTTTTACTGTCAAAGAACAAATCATGACAAACTGTTTTACTGTCAGAGAACAAACCGTGACAAACTGTTTTACTGTCAAAGAACAAATTATGACAAACTATTTTACTGTCAAGGAACAAACCATGACAAACTGTTTTACTGTCAGAGAACAAATCGTGACAAACTATTTACTGTTATTGAACCAAACATGACAAACAGTTTTACTGTCAAATAACAAATCATGACAAACTCTTTTATTGTCAAAGAACAAACCATGACAAATTGTTCTATTGTCATAGAACAAACCATGACAAACTGTTTTACTGTCAGAGAACAAATCGTGACAAACTATTTACTGTTATGGAACCAACAATGACAAACAGTTTTACTGTCAAAGAACAAATCATGACAAACTCTTTTACTGTCAAAGAACAAACCATGACAAATTGTTATATTGTCATAGAACAAACCATGACAAACTGTTTTACTGTCAGAGAACAAACCATGACAAACTGTTTTACTGTCAGAGAACAAACCATGACAAGCCATTTTACTGTCAGAGAACAAACCGTGACAAACTATTCTATTGTCAGAGAACACACCATGACAAACTGTTTTACTGTCAAAGAACAAATCATGACAAACTGTTTTACTGTCAGAGAACAAACCATGACAAACCGTTTTACTGTCAAAGAACAAACCGTGACAAACTGTTTTACTGTCAGAGAACAAACCGTGACAAACCGTTTTACTGTCAAAGAACAAATCATGACAAACTGTTTTACTGTCAGAGAACAAACCATGACAAACCGTTTTTCTCTCAAAGAACAATCATGACAAACTGTTTTACTGTCAGAGAACAATACATGACAAACAGTTTTACTGTCAAAGAACAAATCATGACAAACCGTTTTACTGTCAGAGAACAAACCATGACAAACTGTTTTACTGTCAAAGAACAAATCATGACAAATTGTTTTACTGTCAGAGAACAAACCGTGACAAACTGTTTTACTGTCAAAGAACAAATCATGACAAACTGTTTTACTGTCAGAGAATAAACCGTGACAAACTGTTTTATTGTCAAAGAACAAACCATGACAAACCGTTTTACTGTCAGAGAACACACCATGACAAACTGTTTTACTGTGAGATAACAAACTGTAACAAACAGTTTTACTGTCAGAGAACACACCATGACAAACTGTTTTACTGTCAAAGAACAAATCATGACAAACTGTTTTACTGTCAAAGAACAAACCGTGACAAACTGTTTTACTGTCAAAGAACAAATCATGACAAACTGTTTTACTGTCAGAGAACAAACCGTGACAAACTGTTTTACTGTCAGAGAACAAACCATGACAAACCGTTTTACTGTCAAAGAACAAACCGTGACAAACCGTTTTACTGTCAAAGAACAAATCATGACAAACTGTTTTACTGTCAGAGAACAAACCGTGACAAATTGTTTTACTGTCAGAGAACAAACCGTGACAAACTGTTTTACT
Source organism: Timema genevievae (assembly GCA_902155825.1). Taxonomy (NCBI): domain Eukaryota; kingdom Metazoa; phylum Arthropoda; class Insecta; order Phasmatodea; family Timematidae; genus Timema; species Timema genevievae. The sequence continues at coordinate 51,804 of CABFWO010004995.1, forward strand.
GTCAGAGAACAAACCGTGACAAACTGTTTTACTGTCAAAGAACAAATCATGACAAACTGTTTTACTGTCAGAAGAACAAACCGTGACAAACTACTTACTGTTATGGAACCAACCATGACAAACAGTTTTACTGTCAAAGAACAAATCATGACAAACTGTTTTACTGTCAAAGAACAAACCAAGACAAACTATTCTATTGTCAGAGAACAAACTGACCTTGAATTGAAATGAGAGCGATCTCAGCAACGCATGCACGTCTACTGTTGGTTTGAGTCTTTTGACTATTAAGAGGACACCTTTTTTCCTTCGTTCTGTCTCTCTCGTTCCAGAACGCCTTCCTTTCTATTTCTCCTTTTACGTTTTTTTCCGTAGAAAATTTTATTCAGCGCGTTCCATTATCCAGGACGTCTATAACTAACTATAACTACAACTGATTAACTATAGCCGGGTTATAGGTGGAATGACTGCCTGAAAGGTATTTTTTCCTACCAAAATCCTACTATAGAGTAGAATTCTGGCAGAGAAAAGGGCCTTTAAGATAACCATTCCTAAAATAAACAGGATGTTCGTAGATATATAACAATGGGACTTCCAGTCTTCATATCATAATCAATGTCTGAGTGCTTCATTGGTTCATTGGAGGGATTCCAGTGGGGAGAACACGATTTGAACCCAGGCCCTACCTTCAATTATTAAATAATTTTGTCTTACTTTAAATTACGTACACACACACATTTTTATTTTTATTAAGTCCTATTTAATAAGTCTCATTTTTATTATTTTTAATTCTGCTTTATCTACAGAGTGTTTTTTTTTTTAAGTTGACACAACGAAATATCTTTTGAAAAANTTAAGTTGACACAACGAAATATCTTTTGAAAAACGCATTTAAGGAAAAAATGTTTCATACAAAGTTGCTAGGTTTTAAGACGCTGGCAAAATTGACATAATTTGTTTTTTATTTAGTGGACGTCTTCAAGGTCAATTACTATTGTTTTTCAAATGGAATACTGTATATTTTATTGCAGAATCGTATTCTACTGGAAAAAAACAAGCAGTCTTTGCCTGAAACACTTTTTTACCCGAGGTCTATTTTTTATTATATTTAATTAAGTAAAGAAATACTTATGATGTTTTTGGAACTGATTTTATTTCATTTATATTGCCTACTAGAATCTGTAGAGTGTAAATAAATATCGGCAAAACGTTCTCATAAACAATAAACAAACGTTCGTTCATAAGGGTCGAAATGTTAAATTGGTCTATCTATTATGTTTACATAATAAGTAGACCAATTTAACATTTCGATCCTTAGAATAAACGTTTACACTAAACAGAATAGTACACAGTTCTTCATAAGGTGAGGTATTCTCGTCTATTGTAAGTCTATGTATTGTGAGCTATGGAGTATTATTATTATTATTATTATTATTATTATTATTATTATTATTATTATTATTATTATTATTATTATTATTATTATTACTAGTAGTAAGTAGTAGTAGTAGTAGTAGTAGTAGCAGTAGTAGTAGTAGTAGTAGTAGTAGTAGTAGTAGCAGCAGCACCGCGTCTTACTATCCTTTCGGGTTATACGCACTTACGCTAATGTGTAATGGTAGGGTGATTGTGAGATGAAATGAAGGACCTAAAGTTCAACGTGGGATCCGAACCACGGTGGAGGCATGGCATTCCTCACATTCACAAGTTGTGTTTAATACACGTATTGTCAGAGGTGAAGGAAGGGTTTGGCAATCAGATAAATCTGTGCCGGGAACGGAGGATTGAACCCCGGACCCTCAGCACAGAAGTCTGATACCTTGCCCCTAGACCACCAGGTCACCCTATGGAGTATTATTCTATTGCTGAGAAAAAAGAAATGAGTTTAATGTATGGTGAATGTATAAGAAAAGTTAATGGTGCTATTCTGCTGTACACTGATCGTTTTCCTGAAAGAAATGCGCCGTCTCGTAGCTTTCTATCGTGTAGTTAAATAATTTGTGGAAAATGAAAGTGTTCAAGTGAAGAAAAGGAGCCGCCGATGAACTCTATCCGGTGAACATAATGAGATCGCAGTCCTAGCTTCAGTAGCTCATAATCCTCATGTAGGTTCTCGTGCGATTTCTGGTGATTTTGGAATAAACAAGAGTAGTGTGCTCAAAATATTGACGCGTCATAAATTTCATCCTTAACACGTGTCGCCCATCAAGAGCTTCGTGGAGAAGATTTTCTCAATCGAGTGGCATTCTGCCAATGGGCACTCCAACAAGAAAGAACTTTTTGTTCTTAAAGTATTATTATTTGTTGAACCGAGCTTTGCGAATCATGGGGAAGTTAACCGACACAATAAGCATTATTGGAGTGCAGAATATCCACGATGGTTGCACCAAGTTAAAGAGCAGTGCCCTTGGACTGTGAACGTTTGGTGCGGACTTGTCGGAAACAAATTGATTGGCCCCTTTTTTATTGACGTTACATTTAATGGAGACAAATACAGAACCCTTTTAAATCAAGGATTGCCATTGCTTCTAGAAAATTTAAACCTACAAGAAAGGTAGAACATGTGGTTTAAGCATGATGATGGTTAAACCTCACTATTCCAGAATTGCATGACAAATTGTAATGATATGGAATAATACATATCAATAATTTATTATTCACAACTATATTCAAAATTACGATATTATAAATGCGAGCGGGTAGTAAGATTTATTTGTGTTAAGTTGTTAAGTTGCAAGGTATGGCGACATCTTTCTACGTCTCTGTTTGAAAAGCCAACTCAGTTTTGTAAACAGAAACGCACCTGGATGACCACACCCTTTTTCTTTTGGGAAGTTTCGAGAAGGAAATGTCGATAGATATAACTCTTCAAGGTACGCATCTCTTCACTTGCCTTCCTGACGAGGAGCCGTGTGGGTTGAGTCTATGACATATTAATCTATATTCTAAATTTCATGTGTCGGGAATTATCATGCATATAATGCAATACTCGAGCTTTTATTAAACTCTACAACGTGTGAGATATATATCATAAAACTGTTCATCTACTAAAAATAAAAAAACTATAACACACCAGAACTTTTGTTTTCTAAAATAAGACATTATTCCTTTTTAATTATTATAATACAGAATAACAAACTTGAAACCAATTCAATAATTATATA
>CABFWO010004996.1:9490-52621 GCA_902155825.1 Timema genevievae
TTTTTTCTTACTACCTGTTCAGTTTATATGCTAAGAGCCTATTTATTTTTTCTTACTACCTGTTCGGTTTATATGCTAAGAGCCTATTTATTTTTTTCTTACTACCTGTTTGGTTTATATGCTAAGAGCCTATTTATAACTAACTTAGTGAATGTACTTCCAGGCATAGAGGTGACCTGGTGGTCTAGGGGTAAGGTGTCAGACTTCTGTGCTGGGGGTCCGGGGTTCAATCCTCGGTCCCGGCCCAGATTTATCTGATTGCCAAACCCTTCCTTCACCTCTGACAAGACTTGTATTAATCACAACTTGTGAATGTGATGAATGCCAGGCCTCCACCGTGGTTCGGATCCCACGTTAAACTGTAGGTCCTCCATTTCATCTCACAATCACTCTACCATTACACATTAGCGTAAGTATAACCCGAACAGGTAGTAAGACGCGGTGATGATAATAATAATAATTTTTCCTCTGGTGAATTTTTCTTTTCCTACTGCCATCATTTGCAGTACCCAGCAGCTACAAGCCCATCATCTAAAATACCTGTATCAACCTGAATTGACAAAATTAAAATAAGCAGACTCTTGTTATTAAACATGTAACTGTCACCACATTTAGGTTTAAACTAATGGGTAGGCATCTATGTGCTGGACATGATTTGGTTTGAAATAATAAAACTGCTATCTTTGCCATTTAATAACAATGAGACAAGACTATGTTGGCTACACGGCTTGGACAGGATGTGTATAGTGGCTAAATGACCAAACTATATGATGCTATATATCAATAACTCCATTGATTGTCATGTGACATGATCTCTTTTTAACATCAACTCCTCAACTTCTTATGTAAATTAGGTGAGTTTTCTGTGAAAAAAATTAACTACCACAATATATAAAATAATTCGATAATATTAATTTTGTATTCATTGGGAAGTTGCATTTGTTGTGTGTATTTAGATGGTTAAAATATTATTATTATTATTATTACTGCTTTTAACCACTCACTAGCTATTAGTTATTGATGCTATTTTTTATTCTTATCATTATTAATTACTACTTGTTTCGTAATTATTCATCAGCATATAACATTATTTAGCCATTTTTGTTTATCATATTTTTTCGTGTAAATATATATATTTGTAAGGTACTTGTGTACTTTTCAGTGCTGGCCTGTCATAGGTCTTACGACTGTTGGCCAACACTATAATAAAGGAAATTGAAATTATTATAAGACATTTAAAAAAAATTAAAGAATCTCACCCTCAGTGCACAGTGTTACAACTTACAAATCAACTTTACTATCCATTTCATAACGCCATTGAGCTCCTTAAGATTAAAAGGCAATCAACATAGCCTTACCGTCCTTTTCTCTTGACGACGAATAACAAACATATTAAGTTGATAGGAGCGCTAGAAGTTGAACTTGAACCACTCAAAATGATTCGTGTTTCAACAATAGTTTATGAAAAAGTTTATGAAGACATTATATTTTGACATTTGACAAGCAGTCATCAGAATTGTCAGATTTGCACTAAATAAAGTTATATATTTGAAAAATTAACGTGTTTTAACATGGGAGAAGATCTCTTAGCAATGCAATTTAGTTTGTAAACTGAAAAGTAGCCAAAATAGGCTTTAAATGTTTGTCTGTCAAAATCCCTGACACATTTAGTTCCGTTCGCGTCTGTCTATTTCTCGAGTGGGAGTGGCAGGTTTGGAACGGGAGAAGAGGAAAAATAAAAGGCGTGCCAACTTGAATAATAGAGCACCTAAAAACTTGAATTGATTTAACAAAATTGACTAATTTTAGAGTTGACTATAAGAAAATGTTTGCACACATCGTGACAGACAGTAAAATAAGTGTGGTTCTTGAATGAAATATCCAATTCAGTCACTTTTATTACAGATGGTATGAAATAATTAATTTACATCAGTAAGTAATCATGCCTATGTACTTAATCCTGACACACAATCTAACTTAAATTATTGTCAATGAAGATTATCTTTCCGCCTACAACTGGTCTTCCAAAATGTTTTTTTCATCTCCCTTAAAAAAAATATAAGACTAACGAAAGTTTAAGAGCCACTTAGTTGTAAACTTTTTCACAGCTACTTTTTAAACATGTATTTACCAACATAACCTTTTTTTTTTACCAGACAGACTCAAGGCCGTAGCCAGCCAATAATTTCAGGGGGGTTTGGTGGGCCCATCCCCCAATTGACGAAGGCTATAAAAAATTCTAAATAAAAAACTGTTCTAGAAGCTATCTGAAGTGTCTTTTATGGCACCATAACACCCTAACTGCCGAGGGCTGGGAAACTTTCTAAATATTAACCACCTCTAGAAGTTATCTGAAGTGTTTTTTATGGCAACATAACCCCCTAACCACCGAAAAATAGGAACAATTCTAAATATTAAACACCTCTAGAAGCTATCTGAATTTTTTTTTTACCACAACATAACACCATAACTGCCGAAGGCTAGAAAAAATTCTAAATAATAAACACCTCTGGAAGCTCTCTGAAGTGCTTTTTATGGTAACACAGCCCCCTAATTTGTACTTGTACCTTAATTTTGATATTGTTTGAACCATAAATAAAGCCATATATATTTTGTTCATAAAATTTCGGGGAGGGGTTTGAACCCCGAAAACCCCCCCTGACTACGGCCTTGGACAGACTATATTTTGTGGTCGCAAAAAGGAGTGTATTGAAAGTTTTAAATAAACAACTAGAGGACCTAGTGCAAATTGTAGACTTCAGTTGCAAGTTAAATAATAATTAAAAAAAGCATCAGTGGCGTATTCAGAGAAAAATTAATAGGTATGATAGGTATGCTGTACTCTAAAGTTGCAGGGAAGATTTGGGGGCTGAGGACCCTCAACCACCATTGTCCAAGAACGTCAAGGAATTATTTCAAGGGAGATATTGGAAGATGTGTGCCTATATGAAAGTGGTTCTGCTTCTCAGAAAATCTGGACGTGCAGAGAATCAGACCCGGGACCTCTAGGTCCGTGGCTAGAACCTATGACCACTAGACCTCAAAGGCCGTCCTCAAATTGTAATGATATCTACATGGTTAGAAATTTAAGTGAATATTAATGTTGGGGCTAAGAGTGGTATAGGCACATTTCTGAATGCATAAGAGAGACAGATCCTATTCAATTAGCCTAGTGCAATTAAAAGCACACAGTTAGCAATACTCAAAGCAAAAAAAATAAATCATAATAAGAGTAAAATGAAGTGGTACATGGATAAAGCGTCCATCAGATCTTGGTGAGAGGGAATCAGGTGGATTGTCCAACTCACATTGCAACTAAAACTATTTCTTAGATTCCTAAATTATCTCACATAATGCTGCTTAGAAACAAACGAGTCTCCCAACTTGAGAATTTATGCTCCAGAAGCTATTTAGATACGTAAACTATGACTAACAGAGGGGAGATTATCTCCTATTAATACTCTATCGCTACGTCATTGGTTTATTGCTAATAAATTGACACATATCTTTTGCTGTAAGCAGTGGTGCACCCAAGGGGGAGAGGGACAAACAGGGTATTTGACCCCCCTCTTTTCCCAACACCACAAATAAAGTTAATAGAAATTTAAATAATATTAAGTATAGTTAAAATATTTAGCATTGAAGATGTGTAGAATGTATAGGCTAAATTTTAATACCAGGCTTTAGACTTAAGCCTAATATTCAAGAGGTTTTCCATTACACACAAAATTAACAATTGAAAATAACATATAAATAATAGCTTCGATACCATTTGCAATATTTAAATCTCGTAATTACTATAAAACTACTTTGAATAATGTATAAAAGAATTTAATATTCATAAATATTCTCGGCCTTCAGGGCTTAGGAGGCCGTTCAACCCCAAACTCGCTCTCTCCATCAAAATTTCATTCTTGCTACAGCCTTGATTGAATGGCTCTTCCAAAGTAAATGGCTGAGTGCGCCACTGATTAAGTAAATTATATGAAAATAGATTTCATTTTACCTTTTCCTTCTAAATCATCTTGAAATGGTAAAAAAACACTCCTGACTTTTGGGATTCTTTGATGTATAATTATATCAAATCACAATGACTAATAAGTCGTTAATATAAAACGAAAACTAAAAGAACACTACTAAAACTCCACGAATACTTTCTACTAAAGAAAAACAAGAATTACCGTCAACTACGATTAAAGGACCTTTGGAAAAATACATCCCTAAAACTCATGACAAATTGCCTCACCTCGTAGAACAGAAGGAACTGAACGATTTGGTCAATGATTTGAAACTTTCTAAACAGCAAGTTGAACTGTTGGGTTCTAGACTGCAACAATGTAACCTTCTAGAGCAAGGTACAAAGATTTCAAGTTTTAGAACAAGAAATAGCTGTTTGTCTGGATATTTTGGAATGAAGAATTCAATGTGGGCATGCGCAGACGTGAAAGGTTTGATCATGGAGTGGGGTTTCAACATAATCCACATGAGTGGAGAATATTTATTGATTCATCTAAAGCAAGCTTAAAAGCAGTGCTATTGCGTAATGGTAACAAACAGTGCCTTTAGTGCATGCGGTGGACATGAGGGAAACTTATGAAAGTATGGTTTTGCTAATGGAGGGAATCAAATATAAAGATTATGAATGGCAGATAAAGTTGTCGCACTGCTTACAGGTTTACAGGGTGGATTCACCAAATACTGTTGTTTTTTGTGCTTGTGAGACAGCCGAGACGTCAAGGAATGGCCTATGAAGAAATGGTACATTGTTGGAAAGGAAAATGTGAAATTTACTCCATTGGTTGAGCCGAGTAAAATCGTTTTGCCTCCGCTTCATATAAAGTTAGGCTTGACGAAGAACTATGTAAAAGCTCTTGATAAAGAAGGTCAGGACTTTAATCATTTGAAAAAAAATGTTTCCCAAGTTGAGTGAAGCAAAGCTAAAAGAAGGTATATTTATTGGGTCACAAATTAGGCCATTGTTGGAAGATCTAACATTTGATGCTAATCTTACAAATATCGAGTTAGCTGCTTGGTCCTCTTTCAAAGCCATTGTTTACGGCTTTTTGGGCAACAGAAGAGATGATAAATATGTTTCCATAGTGAGTTGTCTATTGGACAACTACAATAACTTGTGGTGTAGAATGTCACTAAAAATTTACTTTTTACACTCACATCTTGACTTTTTCCCAGAAAATTGTGGTGCTGTTAGTGACAAACAGGGTGAATGTTTTCACCAAAATATCCTGACCATGGAGCATCATTACCAAGGACCGTGGAACCTTTCGATGATGGGTTATTACTGTTGGTTTCTTTTTAGGGAGACTGAAACACCTTAAAAAAAGAAAAGCATTGTCATCCCATTTAGTCATAGAAAAATGACATTAAACTTTGTAAATATTAATATCATGGCTTAATGTGGATTTTTTGGTGCTTTTTGTTGGTTTAAATTAGTTTTTTACTCTATCGAGAAAACATAGGTGAGTTCTATGGGCTATGTTTTGTTTGTGTTTAAAATAGTAAATAGTTGCTAATGTCGTATTGTCTTTGTTGTAGTGCTGTGTAATTTGGAAATGTGACGTAAAAGAGAGAATCTGATTTTTCCACTGAATTCAGCACCCCGAAAATTAGTTATATCCACCCATTTAAAAACCAGACAGAGAAAAAAGTTTCAATTTGTTGACCAGTGTTATAGTAGTTTCTTCAAATTCTCCCAAATGACAGTTTACACTTTGTGTTTTAAGTCGATTTAGATATTGTCCTAGCGTTTCTCCTACCTCTTGAACCATAATTCTAAGCTTATGATGTTAAAAGGTGTAACTCCTTGAAGGAAAAAAGTGAGCATTTAGAATTTCCATGCATTCTTTATATGTAACTTCATCGTCCAAAGACTTGTTCTTCGTAGACCATATATTTTGAACCGCTTCCATCGCTTGATGAAGCAAATGAGCCTTATTTTTATCATCTTCTTTTATGCCTTTGGTCACCAAAAATATCTTGAACGTAGCCATCTTTCCCATCTCTGGGCCACTATGGATTCTTCACCCATTGGGTCAAAACATTTTAAGTTAACGGCCATACTTTTTCTTGTATGTATATAAGTATTTCTGAACTAAACACGCACTTAAATTGATTTATTTAACACTTTTGTTTTGTCCTCGTCGCCAGTGTAATGTTCTACTTTCATTTTGGCTACTTTAATACTAGTGTAGTTAGAGAAAACATATGTGCGTTTCAGCAACTATAGATGTTCCCTAACCCCGAAAATTTATATTTACACACCAAGATTATAATCCTAAGTGCTTTAGAAGCCAACATATTGTTAATATACATATATTTCAAGATTACCACTTTATAATTCAAGATGGCTGCTAAAGGAGGTGGTTCCTATCAAAAATTAAAAGCTATGACCCTAAAAACACACGGGGGAAAAAATGTGGTGCTTTTGTCCTGTGTGTCCACATTTTCATGCTAAGCTGTTAGACTATTAATAATTAATTATTTAAAAGTTTTTATTATACTTTTTAGCATTTGGCTTGTTTTATGATTGAAATAATAATAACTAGATAATTGAGCTAGCTCGCTCTATGATCGATATTAGAACTAAATAGTCTTGTAGTTATATTTAACTTTCATATTTTGGCTCAAGATGTACTGATGTTGAAAGTTGAAACTCATAAAATGGAGGATTTCGATCATAGAAGAGACAATACTATCGATCATTTTTTGCCAACTGTACGACCTGGGTACTACTTTTGATATCATTTCAACACCTGTACAATCCAATTTTAGGATATTTTCTAAAAGTAATATCCTGTGACCCTGCTATTAAGTGACAAATCTTATTGTTTATAAAAATCTGCGGGTTCATCAACATAATGTCAGAAAGTAGTATCCTACCGGTCTAAATACAATCCATTTCAGGTCCATGTACTATCGCTAGAGACTATAGAGTTGGCACCACTGCTATCGATCTATTTAGTTTCCTAAGTAGACTCTTCAAAGACAAGTGAGTCCAAATATTTGGTAATTTAAATTCAAGAATTTCCTTCTCTCTCTCCAAACTGCTAGGTTTTTATAAATAATTGTATGGTTACGACTTTAATTACTAATCTGTGAACTTCAAAGGCAATTTAATATACTTCAAGTTAATAGTAAACAACTTGCTATTGCTTGTATTTGATATAAAAGCTTATAAAATGGTTGGGCAAATACTCGATTCTCCTCATATTTCAATCCCACCAACACTACCTTCTATATTAAAAGAATATTGTAAAGCTGCAATACGTACACAACCTCACGACCTTTTAGGCTGGTCGACAATTTATTTCCAAGCTTTGGCAGACGGTGAAGATCCGCCGGTTAAAGAAAGGCTAGAATATCCGCCAATGTCATCGCCATCGGGCTTAACGCAAGGGCACATCAAGGCATTACTCAAAGGCTTAAATTCCCAAGAAAAAGTTTCTCAAAAGGCCTTGAAGGAAAAATGGGATGGGCTATACTTGGATGAAAATGCCCTCCAAGCAATGTTACAGTTGGGTCGTTATGAAGAGGAAATCGATTTATTTAAGTTTGTTTCAGTGGCCGCTGGTCATCTTACAAAATCACTGTATGACACCATGGTTCTGCTTTGCGAATTGTTAACTGAAGGTCCCAAAGGAGGTCTCGCAAAACTACCATTGGAAATATTCTGTCAACTGTATACGTACCTAGCCGGTATAGATGGCGAGCAGAATGATTCAGACAAAGTTAGTGTCCAAGGCATTGGCCCTTGCGTTCCGGTCGAACAAGTTGATGCTGTGATAGGATTCATGCGACACTGTGCCCAGCTCCAAGAGGGCATGATCATGCCTGCTAATCTGCATGATATGCATTGTCCACACCTTGATGCTACTACTTCATTCAATGCTTGAATCAAACAACTTATTAAAACTTCTTAGCACCAATTTAGTCATTCGCACAACCACCGTAGCGAGAGAAGAAACAACTTAAAGTTTCCTATTGCATTTCTTATGCTTACACGTGCATACTCAATAAAACCACCTAAGTAGGTCTACTATAAGATAATGGATCATGCTTTAATAGTGGTGCAAATGATAAGTATTTGGTGCGTACCTTTTACTAAGGAACTGCACTTTCACTCGTTATGTGATCGTCAAACTACCAGTGCCACAGGAAGTTCATCAGGTAACCAAGAAGCTGTGTTTGCATCAAGTACCTACTTCCAACAGAGGGGCATATTCCAATCAATGAATAGAGATTAGCATGACCTAATGCTGCCTAAGCTGTTCCGGCTCGGACTGTGGATTGTCCGGCCCAAACCGTGGATTGTCCGGCCCAAACTGTGGATTGTCCAACTCAAACCGTGGACTGTCCGGCCCAAACCGTGGACTGTCCGGCCCAAACCGTGGATTGTCTGGCTCAAACTGTGGATTGTCCAACTCAAACCGTGGATTGTCCGGCTCAAACTATGGATTGTCCAACTCAAACCGTGGACTGTCTGGCCCAAACCGTGGATTGTCTGGCTCAAACCGTGGATTGTCCGGCCCAAACCGTGGATTGTCCGGCTCAAACTGTGGATTGTCCAACTCAAACCGTGGACTGTCCGGCCCAAACCGTGGACTGTCCGGCCCAAACCGTGGACTGTCCGGCCCAAACCGTGGATTGTCTGGCTCTTGTTTTATGTAGGTGAAAATGAGTTCAAATATCACGAAGAAATTAAAGCGTATGAAAGTGGCATCCCTGCAGCCTCTTAACCCATTGCAGCCAAAACAAACAGATTGGACAAAGTGTTGTTTATGTTATCTAGGAAAAAAAAAAACTTTCGTGCTTTCTTAGAATGGTAATCAATATATTATTACTTTTTTCCACAACTCTAAAACTTACTGTATTAGACAACACACATTTTGATTGTAATACAATAGGCTTAATCTTAACATTATGCTAAAAAAAAAAATATTGTAATTTTTTTTTGTGTGTTGGTGACCTGGTGGTCTAGGGGTAAGGTGTCAGACTTCTGTGCTGGGGGTCCGGGGTTCAATCCTCGGTCCCGGCACAGATTTATCTGAATGCCAAACCCTTCCTTCACCTCTGACAAGACGTGAATTAATCACAACTTGTGAATGTGAGGAATGCCAGGCCTCCACCGTGGTTCGGATCCCACGTTAAACTGTAGGTCCTACATTTCATCTCACAATCACCCTACCATTATACATTAACATAAGTGCGTATAACCCGAACGGCTAGTAAGACAAGGTGCTAATAATAATAATTTTTTGTGTGGAGAAAGAGTGGCAAACCATTGAGTAAAAAATACCCTTTGTACACCCAACCAGGATCAAACCACAATTTATCTGTCATAGGCAGTCTAGACTGGTCTTAAACCATGCGGCCACCAAGGCGAGTCCAAAAATAATTGTATCACTCTTGAGCTACATTTCTCGGTTTTAAATTTTGACATTTCATTTATTCAGACATCATTCGGTTATTCGGTAAGGTATATTTACTTAAATGACAAATTTCAATTTCATTCCACACCGAGAAGTTTTTCCCTCACCCATTTCTTAAAAACCAGTTTTTAAATTTCAATTTAAAAAAAAATTACTTTTGATCATTTGGGGCAGCTGTTTTAACTGCTTCAAAGTATTTACATTTTCTAGCACATTTTTTAAAATTCTTATCTCTCCTTAAACACATCTTGATTTTAAAATAAAAATTCCTAGATGCTGTTCTAGTTATCTTCGAAATTTCTATTTTTTTACCATATTGAACAACATTGTCCCTCTCACTCCCCATCTAACCACCACACTGCCATTTTTTATTTCAGATTTAAAAAATATTTTGCTTTTGTGGTGCTCTCTTTACCATTTCACTAGATTTAAATTTTCTATCACACTGATGATGAGGGGTTGATAAATTTAATTTTGGAAATTTCCAGCCCTGACAATTTCATGTTAAATTTTAAATGTTCAAACTCTTCTGGTTAATTGGGTTTTTCTCCTCGTCATTTGAAAATAACATTTCAACTATCTACTACGCAAAGGAGAGTTTATATTTTTGGACTTTTATTTTGAAATTTGAGAATGTTCAAACCTTCATTGCAGTTTGGGGGGGTACCACACTGATAAGTAGTTTATTATTTTAGTTTTGTAAATTTCGAAGCCTCCTCATTTCACCAGCCCTCACTTATAGAGAATATATAGCACTAATTTTACTATTTGGAGAGATATTTCCACATTCCTGGCAAATTTAATTTTCTACCTACCGATACCCTAAAAGATTTTTTTCACTTATATACCCCCCATTCCCCAGAGTTGTATTTTCAGAAGTTAATGTTTATCAATAGTCCCCAAGCCTGTGTGCCAGTAGTTTGTATTAGTTGTGTAAATTCACCATCACCCCTACCCCCGGTATTTTTACAACTTTCTCTTAGAAATCTTTATTCAGTTATCTGGAGGGGTACTTCTACCTGCCTGCCAAAATTTATATTTTCTACCTCATTTATTTTTTTCTTATTAGAGTTGGCCCCTTACCCCTCCCCTGTTTTTAAATTTCTTGTTTTATGATTTTTCTAGCTTTTTGGGGCCTTCCTGCCAAATTTCTGTTTTCCAGCTCACCTGGAAGTGGGCTTTCATTTCTGGACAGATCTACATCCAGCTTTATAATATGTTCCTAGATCTCCCGCAGATAGTACTAAACTATTATATAACGAGATCTTCATGTAACATACATAAATACGGTCAAGTTTGATCGATAAATTATTCAAAGTAAGACATTACCAACATTAAACAAAGTAATAATAATAATTTGTATTGTACACTGGACTGACTACAGTGTACTAACTGTACTATTCTCTATTATTATTGTTGCGACAATCACCGATGATGGTGATTCAAGTAATGTTGTGCTGCTGATAGTATGGCCAGTTCTTGCTGGGCGCCCGGTTTGAAACTTATAAACAATATTAGGCAGCGGTAAACCGCGGGTACTGAACCAGCGGATGCAGGGGACCTACTATTTAGAGACTACATTTAAAAATTGGTATTAAGGTTGGCTCTGGCTTCTGATTACTTATTACTCTGAACATTTTTATTTATACATTTATATACTCACTACACTAATCAGAATCTCACCTTAGAAATTAAATGATTAAAATTTGGATGATTACTTTTCATATGCAAAGGTTGAATAAACACCTCAATCATTTTACAAATTAATATTTAATTCATTCCATTGTAATACTGCAAAATAATTAAAGGTTCACTCGTCCTAACTCAAATACAACTAAAATTGTGACTATTTCTTTAAACTAAACTTTTTTTATATAATATTTATAAGAGATACAAACAATTTTATACTAGATAAAAAAAAACAAGCATTAGTGTTTGATGACAAAATACAATAATGATGACAGTGAAAATAAAGATACATAACAGCATGATTATTAAAAACAAATTACTCTCTGAACAAGTGTGCTATGCTACAAAAAAATGTAATAGTGATAGCTAAATTCTAACACACCACATGTGAATAAAACAAAAACACTAGACATCAAAAATAATGGCACAATACAAGATTATGAGCGATAATCTCCATTGGTTCTTTGTTTGGAAGTGTGGGGCCACTTTTAAATATCCACCATTTGTAATGGGGTGTAATCGACGAAAATGAAAGCAGATTATGCAAACTCAAGGAATCAAAGAGATTTTAGACAAGAAGAATAATGATTAAGGTATAAAATGTAGATTAGAAATATTTATTAATAACTCAGATTAGGTGGTTAAAGCATCTACTGTATCAAGGATCGCCAAGGAAGCTTTCATCAAGAATAGTTTACTGCTGGCCAGCAAGCTGAGTTTGGAACTGAGGAAGAAACTTATTAGATGTTACATTTGGAGCAGAGACTTGGACTCTTAGGAAGATGGAAAATAAATACTTGGAGAGCTTTGAAATGTAGTCCTAGAGAAGACTTGAGAAGATCAGGCGTACAAGTGAACAAGTCCTAAGAAAAGTGGGTAAGAAGAGAACCAGCTTAGATGTGATTCTTCGGTACAAAGCAAACTGGATCAGACACATCCTTAGGAGGAACTGTCTTATACACAACGTCATGGGAGGAAAGGTTGAGGGAAAGAGGAGCTTAGGAAGGAGGAGGATTCAAATACTGGAGGACTTGAAGGAAATAAGAAAATTCTGTGAGCTCAAGGAGGAGGCAGAGGACAGGGTGCATTGGAGGTCTAAGTTCACTGACAAAAGGAATGGACCTGTCATAAGACAGAACACCTAATAATAATAATAATATTTTTCGATACTACATCAAACTTATTTTAAAAAACTCCTGTGTATTTTAAAAGGTGTAGACTAATTGTCCCTGACCATAGTCTTGCTAGTTACCCTCTGTGATACAACTTTGGACACACCCAACCAACGAATACACACCAAGGTTTAGTGCGCACCACATTTAAAGTGATTTAAATTAAAGATGGGTCGAATATGCTTTTTATTTTGAATTCGTGTTTTTTTTTTATCAATACCCAATTTAAAATTCAAATCCAAATGCTAGAAAACACAATAAGTATAAGGGGGGTAGCCCCAATCGGTATGATTTGTTTTCTTCAATTATAATTTTTGTCTTCGCAATAAATTCTTTAGTTCTTATTGAAAATTAATTATAACATGTTTTGTTTTATGTGGATTAATATCCAATTAAGCAGTTAACTACTGGTCTGGGATCTGGTTGTTGGGCTTGTCCTATAGTTATGTTCGGTTAAACCACAATCAAGCATCAAAATAACTCTAAAAAATTAATATTCCAAATATGAAGATAATTTTTGAATTTCAATTTTTTTTTAAAGGAATGAAGATTTCAAAGGACCCATCACAATTTAAATTCAAGTGAACACGTTAAATTAATTATATTAATTTTTATATATATTATATTCATATCCTTAGTCTTTTCATAAAACTATATTACAGCTCTTATATAGTTGATTTGTTTAAAAAACTATGTACATATTATGAGTACATTAATTATTACACTATTTCATACATAAATATAATACTAAAACTAGTCTTGGGAAGTAACAGTTACAATTTTACATTGCAAACGATAGCTATGATGAAAACTAGCTTCATAATAAAATGTGGTACCATGTGTTACTAAATGATCAATGCTTTTAGGCAGAAGCTATTTACGAATTTAAAAAACAAAACCCGTAGGATTTTGTAAGTGGAAAAGATTCTTATGTTTTTAAAGAGAGATTGAAAGTGATTTCTGTAACACACAAAATTTCCAGCCTTCCTTCCAGTATTCTCTGAGTTCTATAGTTTGATATTAGGTTTGTTTCAAACTCTGGATTCACTAGTGAGAATAAAATAGAAACACCAGCACAAATATGTATTCAATAAACCAAGCAGGAGCCGTTTGGAGCAAATTTGTGTCCATTCAACTTTGATCAACTAAAATGGCAGCAATTATCAATGTCTCAGAATATATTTAGTTATCTGTACTCCAATTATTATAGAGAAATTAAATTACAGCGATTCCTGATATAACGTTGCCCAGCAAAATGTTGTTTGGTTATGTTGTTAGTCTGTGACCCCCTTATTTTAGGTAACGTTGACAGAAAATGGGGACAACATTTGTTTTTAGTTGATTGAATCACACACCGAGTTTCAATTGCACGTTAAGTACCCAATTCTTGGCTGCACGATGTGTGATGAGTCATGAAGGCTACATCAAGAGTCCCCCCCTCCCCCTTCAAACTACCCATTTCACACCCACATAAAACAATGTTATGGCTGCATTTTACATTCATATAACATAACGGCATTTGTTTCGTTACTATAAGACAAAATATAACTTTAAAAAGACATAAAATAAAACAACAAACTGTGGAATATTTCTATAGATCTAAAGAGTTTTTGTATTCCATTAAACATCTCGTCATGAAAAATAGTGTGCAAGTATAGTTTTAAAATGTGTTCTAAAGTTTATATAAATGATTTATTAATGCCAAAAATGCTTTATACTAATAATATAGATAAAAACTTTATAATGAATACTTTTGTTGTTTGAAAAGCATCCAGAGATATTACAACTCTAATTTAATTACAATGTTACCCGCCTCGATGGTGTAGTTAGCTAACGCGCTAGTCGTGTTGAGCTCAAATGCCGAGGGTCAGGTCAGGTGAACTGGGGGTAGTTTTTCCTAAATGGTTTTCCACTTTCCCTCCACGCAAATGCGGGTTCACTTCCCCAATATTCAACATTCCCAATTCTTTACCCATTAGCGTAATTAGTACTTAAGCGTATAACCCGAACAGGTAGTAAGACGCGGTGCTATAAAAAAAGAACAATGTTTGGTAGTAATATTTGTATGTCGTGTAATTTCCCCTAGAGATTTTAAATAATGCAGAATTGACTTGGAAGTAAATACTACACAGAGAATGGTAAGAAAAAGAGCGCTAATGATGATTTTTGGTGATGACATCATTTTCTTCCTAGTTTAGGAAAACGGAGCAAATAAAAAAGGTTGCATCTTGGGTGCATCGTTGTGCCATTTATATACTTGTGCATCTCTTAGTGAATCCAGATCCAGGCTATTACAATAAGATTTATTTTTCAGAACTTGTTTTAAATGCGTTTCTATATCCATGATGTAATTGTAACTGCAACCAAGCTATTATTTAAAATTAACTTTTCCCAAAATCTAAGCTAAAACAAGGTGTAGTAAAACCATTAAAACTTTACATTCTAGTAAATATTTTGACTAGATTTTTAAAAACAGAATCCAATTCAGAATCATAATTCCATAGAGATCAATCAACACATCTACAGAACTGTCACAAAAAATACCTGGGCCATTTGTTTAATATATTTGCACAACCATTTATTTTAGATATAGCACAACGTGAAATTCTTTTTACAAGCCAAACTATAACTCTTTGTTTGGAAAGTTACTTTCCTGTATTGAAGGCTATTCATGATAGAGCCTAGTTATGATTTAAGATAGAAATTGTATACATATATTTGTTTACAAACAGACTGAAAACAGAAATTATGTTACAATTTAAACAAATGAGAAACAAAAATATAATTGGATCTATAAAATGTTGTTAACACAGGTTATTTACGTTACCTGTTATAAAGTTTTAGTTTGATCAAAGTTAGACATACGTTTGCCAATTCAATATATCTTTGCTCGAGTCTGGTTGGTTTTACATTCTCGAAATTACTTGAAACTACTGCTAACTTTTAAATAATACAACTGGAATGCAATTACTCAGTGTCAATGTTTTGATAAAAAAAATTGCATCACAGGCTCGTTTAATAAAATGATCGCTACTTAAGAGTAGAATATAAAAAATACAACAAACATAATAATATCAAATATTTAAAGAAAATCTATCTAATTTTATTGAAACTAAAGATATTATAGCTAATTTCTACTAAACAAATCACTTGTTTGGTGGGTGACACACTTAATATACAATTTTACTTAGGATTATTTTCATCACAGTAAACATAATTATGTTGAATAAATATTCTTAATTAATACTAAAGATAAAGATAAAAGGAAATATAATTAATGATAGGATTATTTTTTTCAACCATTGTTATAAAATTATTAATCAGTAGTTTCAAAGGTTTCTAGGGAGAAATTATTTCACGCTTTTTTTTTACAAGGTTTCCTTCGAAATGTTTGGTTGACATAAGAGCTAAACCAACATATATTACATATCGTTATACTTATCATCTTTGGTTGAACAGTTTTGAAACACTGTGTACACGGCCGTTACTTTGCATTTAGCAATACTTCCACATTCAAACTAAATGTTAATAAACAATGTTATACCGGGTTTATTTTAATTGCTGTCTAATATTCTTGGGTCGTATTTCCATCCATGAAACAGCAATACAAGATAATACAAACACGGGTGTAGGAGTTTTATGGTTAAAGTTATAAGCAATTCAACAGAAGTAATGCTGCTAAGATACATCCTCCGAGCCTGTCTGTTTGTCTTATTCTGGTGGATACATCCGGGGTTTTACATGTTTGCTCAAATACATTTACTCTCTTAAATTGTTAACATCAGGAACAGGAGCTGAGTAAACAATGACATGTAAATGTCCCCAGAAACAAAAATCTATTGGACCGTTCCATCTTTGAGGGGAAACCTTTAGTAACTCCGTGACTAGGTGTTTTCTAGATCCATGTTTATATGAATTTTTTAATGTTTGGTCCATGGGAATAATACACCCCTAAAATATTTGACAACAATTAAAATACACCCTGTATAATATCACTAAAAGATGTATATAAAAGAAATTGTAAATAGGGGGAAAAAAATGCCCCTAAGATACACACTAAAACCTTACTATCATGTTTTGGTGTTTTTTGAATTTTGAACGTACTAATCTGGTTTTTAATTTTGCTACCTAAAAACACCTATTGCATATTATGTTAAACATGTGTAAAAGGTGATATTAATCTTAATATTCCACAGTTAAATTACTTTTAATGATAAATTAACTGAAATGTGTGGAGTCTTGTTATAATTATTTACCATCATGGACTCAAGGTACTGTAGTAGAAAATGTATCTATATTATTATTTTGTTGATACTATCTGTCAAAAGTGAGAGCTACAGATAACATGGTTTGATGTATGAATACATGAAATTTGATCTATTAACTTTTTGAACTGTCAGATGTCCTACCATTTTTTATATTTTTTTTTACAGATTTACAAGTAGTTAACTGTGGACAAGTTGCTAGTGACGGTTCAAATAACTCATATTATATTTTCATATTGTTACTCAAACAAAGACATTCATTGAGTGGTGAAAATAATAATTATTATCAATATTGAAGGACAACACATTACTCAAATAATAAAGCACTTGGCAACTCTCACTTTATATAAGTTCTACGATGGCGAACTTGTTTTGCACAATTGAACGGTTAGCTATAGTATTTAACAGTGAATGGTTGCCATCATTTAGTGACTAGGGAGTTTTTGATGGTAGAACTGAAGAAGATTTATTTGTTATTTGAGGGCAAGCTAATGGAGCATCAATACTTATGAAATTTAAATGTTTACAGCCTTCTGTATTTCCTACTTAGTGCAGAAATTTTGATTAATATATTTTCTCCCAAGAACACAGAACAGATTTACTGCATTGTGTACATCTTTCAGAGCATCGGCTTTTAATATCGTGGTTGAAATTAAGTTATTTTGGCAATAAATTAACTTTTAATATCATAAAATAATTAAAAAAATTTCATAAAATTATAAGTGGTTATATTATTGTACATATGATGTTATTCCAAGTTGCTAACATAAACCAAGGGTTAATAGCGAGTGCGATTGCACCGCTAATTAAATATCCAGAGAGAGTTGGGCAATGTATTGGCACAAAGTACCTTAATAGCTTTTATCAGCGTACAAGGCCTTCGGTCACTAATGCCTGAATTTCATCAAGGACTTTTATGGACTTTAGAATGGCTATTTTTTTTCAGGGTTTTCTTTGAATAAACTTGGAAATTTCACTGGGTTTTGATATTACTAGACAATGTCAGAGTTTGCCTCAGCGTCCAAAACAATAGGAAAATTACTAAATGTAGTTGTAGTAACTAAAGTTCTACGAGCAGATCTGTATTTTAAGGGAACACATTTATATTTAACAGGAACTCCTTTCACTACTTCAACAAATTTGAAATTCAACAATTTCCATCTTCATTTTTTAAGTATGTCAAGCTTTTTTATATAAAAAACTTAAATTTACATTTAGCCATTCAGTACTCGCATGAACATTTTTCTTCAAGGAAGACATTCAAACTAAAATTATTCAGATCATTAGAAGTGTATAAAAAAATGCTTTATAGTCAGTCACAATTCAGAGAGTTGATATCAAAATATCAGTAATTCACAGAAAATATTAACAATGTCATTAATAATCATGCACTGCAAACTGTGATCGAATCGCATTAGCTGGAAACATCAAATCAATCTTAATATTTCATCTACAGGGTGTCTCAAAAGTCATGTACCATAGGCGAAAATGTAATGTAATGTTTTTTTCTCATTTCTAGACTAGTTAAACAATGATGATTCAAGATGAACATATAGATATCATTCTCAAGGTCGGCGTAGTAACAGGGAAATAACAGAGGAGTTCAATCGCAAACACCCCGAACAAATACCAATTTCGCACACCCCCATTGGACGATTGCTGGAAAGTTTAAGGAAACAGGATTCGTGGCTGAAAAAACGTGCAGGATGCCCCAAAACCTCAAAAGACGAGGGAACATTTAAGGCAATCTTGGCACATGCTGCTAACAGTCTTAAAAATCCTTGCGTCATCTGTCCACTGAATCTGGGCATCCAGAAGTGGCAACATTACAAACCGTATTTACAGCAAAAACCAAGTGAAGATTATTCAGCTCGGTGACTAGTTTTGCAAGCGGGCTGTGGTAGAAGTTAATCATGACCCAAGGTTTGTCAAAAGCAACTTATTTTCAGACAAGACAAATTTTTAAGTGTTGAGGGATGTCGATCGCCAGAAGAATTGGTCATGTCGTGGTGTGTTTTGTGGAATGACAGATTGATTGGGCCTTTCTTCTTTGATGGGACTGTCACAGGTGAAAGGTATCTGCAAATAATTGACATCGAGCTGTTTTCGAGGGGATACTTCCAGCTTGGTTTCAGCAGGTTGGCGCCCCAGTGCATTACGCTGACGTAAGGATGCACAGTTCCCAGGACCATGGATTGGTCAACGTGGGCTTGTTGAATGGTTCCCCCCCGATCTTACATTGCTGGATTTTTACCTGTGGGGTCACTTAAAAGACCAACATTTATCAACAGCTCATGCCAATTCCTCATTTAAACGTAAGACTCCCCAGGTTTGTCAGACTGTGAACCCTGACATCTCGGAACGTGTGTGGAGTGACCTGCCTGAACCTCTGCGTGCAACAGGGCGGAAATCACATCAAACATATCATGATAATTGCTGTTTAGCCTATGATGCGTGACTTTCGAGACACCTTGTACTTGCACAATAAATGGTTAAATATTAACTAGAAACCATTTTAAATCTTCTATTTACTTCATTGCTGGGCTATAATTATAGTGCATTATTTTCAAAATGCTGAGATTCATGTTTTAGGATTAAAATTTTATTTAAATTTTGGGTTACACAGATTAATATAAAATAAATTTACATTTTGTGGCTATTTTATTTTATATTTTTTTTCACTGAGTCTTAAGTAGAAGGAGAGTGGGAAATCATTCAGGAAAAACCAGCCTCGGTAGACCCTACCGAGATTCAAAGCCTGATCTCCTCGCTATATGCCGGCCAGCGCAACACAAGAGTGACGCCTTAGACCATTCAACCACTGATTTGTTTTTATCAAACTAATACTTGGTCCTTCACAGAATGATAGCAAAAATTGTGGTCCTAAACTAATGCTTTTTTTTTACATTAATTACTGTTTTCAGCCCGAGGTCAGTTTTTTATTCAAGTCATATATTTTCCACTACTGGCTTGCTAGGCCTTATAATATAACTTAACACTAGGACAGGCACAACATCCAGTCTTCAGCCCTTAATTTAGCACTGTGAAAGGGTAATCCCACATTCCATCAATGAGACATTTTTCGGCCATGCCGAGAATCGAACCTGGGACAGATAGCTCAGTAGACAGACATGCTATCAAATGAACAAAGGTGTCGGATTAACTTAATGCATGCTGGTCCTAATTAATGTGAAACTTATTTGACACCTCAAATGATTTATTTAATTTGTTCTTATTTTATCTAACCAAAAGTTTAAGATATAAAGTATGGTGCTTGCTTGAAAATAATCATTTTAGCTGAACCAAAACATGAGACAAATGTCCTCAGTCATGCCAAAGTCCTTGGTCTGCAGGTGCAACATTTCATCTAGCCCTCTCCGGCCCAAATCAGGGTGATTTGGCCAACGTATCGGCCAATTAAAACAGGAAAGAACCACTCTTATAAAAAACATATCTAAATACAATTTATTTGGATGCATATTGACTCTTCTATGGATTAGCTTAGGATTTTTTAAATGCAAATAAGGAAATATTTTGGCAATAATAAAAAATGAAAGAAAACCATTTCTTTAATTAGCTACTTAATATATATTTATATTTCCTAACTTGCCTGACAAATATTGATTTGAATTCATTAACCTTTTCTTTATGTCATTTGAGCTCATTGCGTCTATTAAAGGCTCAAATTTTGAATACTTGTAAACACCCCGAAGAAACGTTTGAATATATTTAATAAAATAAAGAAAGGAACTAGCGGCGTTAAAATAAATTTAATAATATTTTACAGGGGCGTAGCTAGGACTGGACAGCAATTTTAACATTTGCCCTCGGCGCCAAAAAGCTGATATTTTGGAAAGACTAGGATACACTATTTATTAAATATGCCCGAGCAAAGTCAAATAACTAATGATGTGAAAAATCAGAATCCTTAATTGTCAATAATCAATAACAAATTAAATTGTGTTGAGCTAATAAAATGAAAGAGCTTAGGTGTAGCCATTTAATAACTAAAATTTTAAGATAAACCATGTGTAGAAAAGCTCAACTGCAAAATTTTATCTCTGAAATTTAAAATGTTGAATGATTTTAATGTAATTTTCATAAGAATAAAGGTTTGTTAGGAATTTACGTGTTTTGTCAAATTTATGAATTTGCTTAAAAAAAGTGTGATTCAATGCTTATGTCAAAGAATGTATATTGAAGCAGAACGACCAAACATCAATGAATATGTATTAAGTTAATAATGTGTGTTTTGTCAAACAATAAAACCTAATAGAACAGTTGTGTAGCCAAGTATCCATCACGTGTGAGAGTCGCCAAGTGCCACAAACTAGGTTAAGTGACGCACAGTATTACAGTGAGATGTAAATCAAGCGCTACAAAGCTACAAGAGAAGGTGTGTGTGTGTGTGTGTGTGTGCGGGTACAGAACGACTATTGCTCCAGCCAAGATGTCACAGCCGAGTTGGGTGACTTCACTTTGATGTTGAATTGTTTCAAGGTTGCCTCCAATGCCGACTGGTTACCGGAGAAGTACGCAGACACTGCGTTGTGGAACAGTAGGAGTTGTTTGTGCATCACCTTGATCTAAAACAACAACACCAATAACAAACTTCCCCACTAAATGTGCTCCTTATAAGTATTACATAATTTTGGACGACACCAAAACATTGAAAGTACTAACTACAATTGAAGTTTTTAAATAAACTAGAAAGATCTGTAGTTTTTTGGATAGTATAAATACCTTCTTCAATAAAAGTGAATATAAATGAATTGAGGAAGATATTTACATAGGAGCTCATTTCAGTGACCTAAGTTGTCAATGACGAGAAGTATCTGAATGGGACTTGATTCCAGGTAGCGACGTCTTTCATCTTTTTTGGCTCGAGAAATAAAACCCCTGGTCTTAGGGTTGCATATGTAATGTTAGATGTTTTATCAATGGTTAAGGTGGTTTGTGAATTGTATGCTTTGTTTCGCAAAGTGCACATTTAAACTAAACAATCTCTTGGTTTCCTTTTTCAGGAAGTTGTAGTGCATGTTACACACTGCCAGATAGTGAGTTATGTGATAATAAAACCTATATCGCGGGTTGGGTGGTAACCAATTGCAGTTATAGATAAAAATAATAGATGGCGTGTTTGCATGTACCGGTAATTAGTTAAAAGTCATGAAACATATTGTTACCACCCCTCCATTCCCCCTCTCGCATCCCCAAGGTTGATCGTAGCATTTTACTCCTTCCACCCCCTTCTGAGTTCAACCCCTAAGGCTCTAAAGTCGCCAGACAAGCACCCTTCACCTCCTCTTTGTGGCCGAGCTGAGTCCTCTTGAACTACCCGACCAGAATCGCCTAATTCTCCTTCCTGCCTTGCGGCCAGTTCACCGTGGTAGTTCGCCGAACCCAGAGTGTATACAATAAAAAAATATATAATTTATAACATTTCATCAAAGTTTCTTATGCTTGAAACCCTTTAAATGTTTCCTAGGTTTGTTAACCCTTTTATATTCTCTGTATTTGATCTATTTCTTTTCTGGATTGTTACCGACAGACAGGCTGATCACTCAAACAGTTGACCTTGGCAAGCTACTTCTCTCAGAATATGGTGGAGTGGAATATATCTGTCCTTGTCTGATATTTCAGGCTCCCTGCCTTGGTGAACCTGAATGTTGATAGAGCACAACGAGTCACAAGACTCTCAATTTGTTTCTTTCTCTACAAGCTAACATAACCCGACCCAAGCTTGCTACACACAGTTCACACTTTACATTGCTGCCAATGGACAAAGAGGTAATGGCTGCCTCTTGAAGAAAACCGATCATTACCGCCCAATCCCCCGACCTAGGTATCATTCTATCGAAACTCATCAGGAGGGAGTATGGAACGGGTAACTCAACTTACTCTAAGAGGAAACCAAACAACCAAAAGGGGAAAAAAAGGAGATTTGTAACGTATGATAGGACACTGCCCTATATAATAAATAATATATAACACAATTACCTCATAAATCAGAAATATTAAATATGTGTTATGTTTTGAACAGAAACTGGTCGTCCAGAGTTTTTGTAACTTCAAATTTCAATTTACCTCGTCCAAACACTCACCCTGTTTTCATCAAGGAACTTAAGTTTGACAGAAACGTCTGAGCGAAGCTTCTCAAAGTGGGTTCTGTGATGATCATAGTTCTGTTGCGCCTCCTCCAGGCGAGCTGTGTTCACATCCGTCCGCGGAGCTTGCGCCAGCAGCTCCAAGTCCGTCCGATATGCATCATATTCTATCCTGCACAGGGTCAACAAGTTACTTTAAACAAGACAAACAATATTTCAACCACTGAATACAAATCAAAAGGAGTGCAGTTTACTCTCTTGAAAATCTAGAGCATCTAGAGCGCCCCATATAGGGTGAAACCAAGTGCTCTTTTAAAGTGTTCTATCCAAAAGTACTTAATATAAGTTGTGTTGTCCAAAACTTAACCAGGTTGCTGAAGAAATTCACTCACAGTCTCCAGTGGGGAATGATTAGATATCTGCGGTGAAGAAGGTTTTTGTTAGAGCTCTGTTAAAAGAGGAGCTTCCTCCAGAGACTGTGCTCACTAGATGGAGCACTTGGCTGAATGCAGCATTGCGCTACAGCAATCATTCTCCAGAGACTGTGCTCACTAGATGGAGCCCCTGACCGAATGCAGCATTGCGCTACAGCAATCATCCTCCAGAGACTGTGCTCACTAGATGGAGCCCCTGGCCGAATGCAGCAATCATCCTCCAGATATTAAGAAGGTAAGCTATACTCATTGAAGCTTAAACAAGCGACCAATATTAAAACTAGGGATGTGTGAGAACCATTTTTTCAATTCGAGACATGAGAACGAGACGAGAAATCATCCTTTGAAAGTAAAAAAAATTAGATTATATTTATTAAAGTAAATATATAGTTTATCGAGTTCCTTTTTGACATTTGAGATGACGCTTGCTTTAGATTGTCTTATAGTTCATTCAAACACTCGAGATATAACTCGTACACATTTTAAATGTAATTAATAAAATAGTGATGGGTAGTTACAATGAACACTGTTTATAACCTAAACATTTCTTAATGAAGGCTGTTTTTGGGGTTATTACGGTATTATTGGAAATAATATATTCCCGGTTTGGTTTTATAATTTCTTAGGGCTATTATTTGCTTCTTTTTTTATTTCTCGAATTTTCAAGAATAATTTTTTAACTTACGAGATTATTTTGTTCTTGAATTTTCGAGTCTCGCACGTCTCTATTAAAGACACATTTTACTTATATATGGTCTGAGTATTTAAACACTTCTTGAGTGTAAGGAGTCCACCACGGTTAGTGAGGGTATGTATTTCTTTGCAGGTATTGAGTTTGCTGAATCCTGATGTTACAACCACATCAAGTCTGTAATCAGGGTTTCTAAGAGGAAGGAGTCGTAGAGTGATCTTGTATTCATACAAAGACATCTTGGAACTTACCTGACTCCATCACCAAGCTTGAAACACGAGGGTTACAACTATTGGAATCTTTAGAGCTGTTCCACAAAGGAATGAATAGTACTGTGCCGGGTACAATCGGGAGATCCATAGTGGAATTCAGGGGGAATGTACAGAAGAATTCACAGAGTATATTCGACCAGCTTCAAGAATTGTCCCATCACTATGTGTGATGTAGAGAGGAGCTTTTCAAAGTGATAATCAGAAGAAATTCATTCAGATAATTTTTATAAATGTCTAGTTGTCTACTGTAATCAGAATCACAATCAGTAAGCTATTGTAGAATATTGGCTAGTTTTATAAATTTTAACATTTTAACCGTGATACTTTTTTTACATGTGCATATTTTCCAGTTTTTTTTTCTTCATATTTCTTTAGTTTTAAGTGCATTTTTAACAGTATTTAGTGCATATAAATCCACAGCCTTGTCATCACAATACATTCTCTCACCTCAGTTTTCTTATTGTGAAATTTCAAGTTGAATTTATTTTTAAAAATCTTTTCATCCCTTCTAGTGACCTTTTTAGAATCCATTTGCTTCCTGCTAAAGTAGCAATCTCCATATCTTAATATTTGTATTTGTTTTAATTCATTCATCACTTGTTGAACACAACTGGTGATAGATTACCTCCGTTTGTATTTTGGTTTCTTTGTCTGCCGTTAAAACCCTAAGAGCTATACGTACCGTGCGGTTTCATACTGTCTGATGGTCAACAATGTGTCTTCTATTGTTTTATTACACAGTGTGTTGACAGAGGAGACAAAGAAGTTGAGGGCCCCTAAGAGCGTCTCTCCGTTCTTGGTGAGGTTACGCTGGGTCTCTGCGTTGTATAAGAACTCTTCCTGCAGCTCTGGCGACTTCTGGGCGAGGTCCGAGAACGCCTCACCCAATGCATGCTGCAAACAACATTAACATTATCTTATCACATTGTGATACTCGCTAAACAATATAAATCAACAACTTTCAGCCTGTGGCCGGCCAGGTAAGTTAAGTAAAGTTCATCTGTACTACCAGCCCTTTTCCTTTAAGCGGCGTCCAGACTAGAACAGAACAACGAACACGTACGTTTCCACAAACATGTTCGGTGTTCAGTTTGCTGTAGCCGAGTGCCCAGACTTGAACAAAACACGTTCCCATAGTTGGTTGGTTTTACTTATTATTTTTACTAACGAATAAAACAGACGTTAAATTAAACAATTAAAGAACAAAAACACACGTGTGTGTGTTTTTATTGTGATATATTTTAAACCATAAAAAAAGTAAGTAGAGATCGTTAAAAATTAATTGAACAAATTACTTTAAGTATTAACTTTGTTTCTTCGTTTCACAAACAACGTCTCCTATTCAGTAAAAAAAAAAAAAAATAAAAATTGGGAATACAAATTTGGCAACAATCAGTCTATTAAGTCAACTGGGAAATTAGCAGCAGGCAAAAAAGGTCAAGCATCATTAACAGAAAATAAGGTAAAAAAAATATGCTTTTAACCCTTCCCCTGCCTGGTTTGGTGGACGCAAGGTCTAAGACGTAACTCTCGTGTTCACCTAGACTGCCGTGAACAAGGAGATTATTATTATTATTATTATTATTATTATTTTTATTATTTTTATTATTGCCGGGACCAAGGATTGAACCATGGACCCCCGGCACAGAAGTAACTATAATTTCTTATTTGTTCACATTAAACATCCTGGAGAGCAAAGTTACTCTACTTGCTAACAGAACTCACTATGTAATCCTGCCTACGTCGCAACAAACTGAATAGATACAATATTTCAATGTCTATAAAACATTTACAAAATAAGCTTTGATGTAGCCAACTTGAAAAAAGGATGTCACTAGATTATCAACAATTTAAAAAATGTCACTAGGTGCTACAGTACAATTTATGTATCAAACAAGCAAAGCTACCCACTTTACCCACTACAGCACCAAACAACAGTTGAGAATATAATTATAAGACTGAGGAATGGACTGACCTGGGTCTGAACCACATGGTAAAAGTGACTGGCCAGAGCTCTAGACAGCCGCAGAACATTGGAGTACTTTCTCTGAGTATCACGCAACTGCTCGATCTGCGATTCCAGTTCTACAAACATACCCATACTCCATTTAAGGTACTCTTGTTTATTGATAGAATTAAAATACAATTGTATTACAGTCTGTTGTACAATACTCTGTTTTGTCGATGGTTACGAACATAAAAAGAATATTACCAGAATCTACCGTCCTGGATGTCTTGCCCAGCTTCTCAAACATGAGCTGTTTGGTACACTTGTACGTCGAGATGCTCCAGTTCTTGATAGTCTCAATCTTCGACTGCTGTGACTTGAGAATCTGAGGGTCCCCATTTTGTGTCGGGCTTATGGGCGTGCCCGGCATTGACGAGGGTGCTATGGAAAACAATCTCAGAGATTAGGTTCACCACAAACCCTTGTAATTTGTATCCTATGATATGGCTGTAACAACGCAGCAAATATCAAAGGTGACTTTTTGCCACCTAATAATGATGTACTACTTTATTAAACATATATATAATGATTAATTTCTATAGAATTAGCTTAATGATCAGACAACTTAGCTCAGTCGGTATCATGTCTGCCCACTGAGCTAAGGGTCCCGGGTTTGATTCCTAGCACGGGCGAAAAATGTATCATTGGTGAAATATGGGTTTACCCTTTCACATTGATAAATTAGCGGCCGGGGACTAGATGTTGTGCCTGTCCTAGTCCTAAATTAAATTATAAAGCATATGAAGCTACACAGGCCTAGCAAGCCGGTAGTGGAGAATATATGGCTTGAATAAAAAAGTGACAACAGACTGGAGACAATAGTGGATGTGAAAGAATTAGATGAGTGATGCAACTGTAATTCATCAGTAGGATTCAGTGGTTGGCATAATAATACATCATCCGCATTAAATAGATATCCGCAATGTTTTGTGATTTAATTTTAATATAATTTTAAACGTTTGTGTGTGCACAAATGATCCAAATATAAGCTTGGATCAAAAAGGAACTGTTTCCAGAACATAAAGTATTATTTTAATGTTTTAATTCAATACCATAATATGAAATACGCTCATTCTGATGAGTGTCAATATCTTCAGAGGAGTACATATTTATAACAAATTTGGCCCTAAATGAACTAAATCTAAAGTTTTTAAAACGTAAAATAATTTTTTCCTTTTGCAGTTGTCTGACAGTGTTTGTAAGTCAAGTCGCAGGCTGCAATATTTTTGTGTTTGTTTCGTTGGTATATTAACAAAATAGAATGTTATTGAAATGAATCCCAGCCCGCTAACTTGAAGTGATAAGTAGTTCTAGGGGAGGGAAGGATGTTTTGTCGTGTTGTTTACCTGTGGTGGATGTGAGGGGCAGTGAAGTGGGGTGGGAGGGAATATATCCCATCCGCGGTGGAGTTGGAGGTGCAGTTCCTGAATGAACTGCATTGTTGCTTTCATTCATTGTTGGAGTGTCCTTCAACATTTCATGAATGTTCCTCTCGACTGAGGTATTTTCAACGGGTTTGTTGTTTAGTACAGCTTGGGACATTGTTCAGTTGAGAGTTTCTACAGCAACGTTCAACCTGGAATAGAAGAAACAAAAGAAAGATCATTTGGATAAAGAGTCAGACATAAACAGAGATGTGATGTGTTAAAAGTCAACTAACTGGGGTTTACTGTTTGGTAAGAGTCGACAAGTTATTGTTTTATTTAATGTTTATTCTTTTGTTAATTTAAATTAGTTGGAAAATGACACCTGGATCAGGAATTGAACCCGGGACATTGGGCTTAAT
The DNA here is from genome assembly GCA_902155825.1 of Timema genevievae. Lineage (NCBI taxonomy): Eukaryota > Metazoa > Arthropoda > Insecta > Phasmatodea > Timematidae > Timema > Timema genevievae. The sequence continues at coordinate 37,361 of CABFWO010004996.1, forward strand.
TCACCAATGCTCTAACCACTGAGCTATCCAGATAACCTTAAACAGGCATAATAAATTGGACTTCCTTTTATTGATTTGTTTTCAAAACAGTAACATAAATGTTGTAATGACTTGCTTATATTCTCTATGGTCAAATTAAGCAAATAAAAAGATTTGAAACAACTCTAGCACTCCACGTTACGAGGACTTTGACGAGACATTGTAAGATTGGCTCTTTGAAATATTGTCCGACTCCTTAACTCAGTCGGTATACAAAGTGAGCTAATGGACCCAGGTTCGATCCTCGGTATGGCCACAAAAAAATATTATACTGACATAGGGGCTTTTCTTTTTAAAGTGCTGCATTAATGGCTGGAAGGCTATGAGATGTTCCTATGCCAGAATTAACTTAGTTTATAAAAGTATGTGTTAAATACCTCAAATAATAATAGTAATGAGACTCTCGGGAATGAATAAATTCTTGACATTTTCCAAAGCGTATGGGATTCTGACCACCCTTAATTAATATTTTTATTTTGAGAATCTTAAGTTGTTTACAGGATTATTAATAATATTATTGATTATAAGTTAATTAAAGTGTGTTCAAGAAGTTTCTAAGTATAATTATGAAAAAGTGTCCTTCTAGAACAACGGTTCGCAACGTAGGGTATGTGCGAGAATATTTGAATAGCGACGAAAAGAGCTACATATGCTAGCAGTGTAAGACGAAAGATCAGTCGAAAGCTATGATGTTAACTCAACAATATGGTGAGGGGCAGTGAAGGTTTTCTTATATATTATATTTTAACTTGAGAAAATGATTTCAATTTCAAACATAAAATAGTTTTTATAATTATTAGTAAATAAATTGATTAAATGTGTAAGTTTTTATTGTAACTTTTGCTTTTTGAATGTAGAAATATATGCACTCTGTATTCAACTTATTGACACATTGTTTTTTAATCCCATTATTAGACCATTTATTTTCAGTTGCAACAAATAAATCAGAAATAACTACTAATGTAGTAATTAAACATTTTGCTCAAAGTTAAGGGCGAAATTAATGGAAATGAGCTGTCAACGATAACACAAGTGAAAAAAGGTTGGTAACCGCTGTTCTAGAAGGCTAGGAAATTTACGGTCCAGATTAATTTTCTGACATAGGTCTATTGATAGATTTATGTAGCTAGACATTATTCCAAGTTGTGAGGTTGAAATGTTTCAGAGAATGTTAAAAACAATATGACTCATTGTTGTTTTGTGATGTAGGTGAGTACATTAATAAAGTCTAATACTAGAAAATATAGAACAATATTAAATCTATATTGGTGTGTTAATTGTGAATAATAATGTATTTCCATAGTGTTGAGTGTCAAATAAAACCTTAGTTTCCGACATTCACATCACGCAGTGTCCCTCTACTTTTGTAACAATCAAAAAAAGTCTTCCTTCCCGACTCCACCTAGTTCTTACATTAATTGACACTTAAAAAACCCAACTGAATCACACATGTAAATTGGAGAAAGCAAGTTTTAAAAGTTTATAAAAAGTTCAGCACAAGACCTTTAGGATAGTAGGCCTAATTTATTAATGTTAAATTAGGCTTATCAATGATATTTTTTACAGCCTTAACTTACGGTATAGGCCCAGGGACTATTGATATAAGTTATAGATCCTAAAACAATTCCAATTTAAGTGTTTGTGGTCCATTATTTGGTGAGAGGACAGTACAGTAGAGATAATATTAGACAACTTTCTTTGGTAGATATCTCTAAAATACATTGATATATTTCATTGTATTATTAGGCTAGTAACTTGGTCGTCTTTAAACTAATTAATAAACGAAAAGGTGGAATATTAGCTTCAGATGACCGTAGCTGTGATCGGCAGCCGAGGTTAAAACTGAAGTGCCTCTGTTGACAAGCTGGCGAGAACATGAACTACTGGAACGTGGAATGTGAGAGGAGTGTGTGGTAAAGATAATGAACTGTTAGAGGAAATGTTTGGAAGTAGTATCGATATTTTGTGTTTGTGAAACCAATCGAAAGAGGCAAATATAGCAGAATATAAAAGTTTGTTAACACCAACAATGTATTGATGTGAAGTGTGAGTTTGTCAGGAGAAACACAAGAGCAAGATGAATGCGGTTGAAATGATATCTCTAAGAAATATATGTTTAAAAACTCGTATGAACAGAATCGATAATGAATGGGTGCTGAAGGAATGAAGCTTGAAAGGGAATCCAATAAGTCAATGTGAAAGAAGTGTCTTACAGTGGTTTGGGCCTGTTGAGAGGATGAGTGTGGATCGAGGGACGAAGCAAATATATGAAGGTAGAGTGTGTGGATAGAAAGGAAGTAGACCATGTAAGACGTGGCTAAATGTTGTAAACAAGTGTTAGGTGTTTTAAGAATAAAAGAGCATGTAAGACTCGGTTGAAGCGAAGGGCATATGCAAGGATAGAGAAAGTTAGTGAGGAAGGATTATGTACGGAGTTGTTTTCTGAGCTATATGCACAGTTTCTTGCCTATCCCTTGAGGAAATGGCATGCTTAGGTTTTTACGTATGAATGGATGTATTTATTCAACACACTCAAAAAGAAGGCCAATCAAATAATAGGGCCTTCTAGGACAGAGCAAGTTTGATCATTTAGAATAACTAGACCCATAAAACTAAAACTAAACTCACTACACTCACAAGTGAAACGTAGAAATGTAAATATTTTCTACTAACGTTGTGTTGACTCACAGTTTGTATTATAATACTGACTCATGATCGTTTCCGGTGGATGGCGTCATCGCAATGTATTGAAATTAAATTGTTGATAAATATTATTTTAGATTTAAATTTCTTAGTGCATGAAAGGTCGGGTTAAGCTCGGTTGGTTAAGATCCACAGTAATTATATTGAAGGTTTGAAAGTTAGGTTTGTACCCTAATAATGATGCTAATTATTAATTTGGGTATTTATATGTATATCATAATTTCCATTTAAGCTGCGTGTGGCTCTTTGAATCGGTTTAGTTGCAGGCCTAATGGAAAGCTATGTTCGTTTACTTCCTGTCAAATCATTTGTTGATGTTAAAGATTGTTTTAAACAAGACAAAGAGGCAAATGTATTTCAATTTCAAATGTGGTCATTGTAGACGATTATTGCGTGTTTAAAAAAAAACATATTCTCCGAGATACTGTTTGAGGTACTATGCCGTGTGCTTGCAGACGCATGGCCTTTTGGCCGCCTTAAAAGAGGAAGGTGAGTTTTCCTCTTTTTTTTTGTCAATGCTGTAATTTTCCATCAACTAAATACAGGCTGATAAACTAAGAATTTATGTTTGGGGGTTGGTATAGACCGAAAATATACAATAGCCTATTGTTTGTACAGTAGCCTACCCAAAATACTTTTGGTGTAATGTTGTGAAATTATTTTGAATATTTAAATGAATTAGATGATTTTTTAATAAAATTTTTAAACAATATAGAATTATTTTACAATATAAAATTTGTTATTATTGGAAATTTGCTTTTGTTATTGAGTATAGATGGTTAAAAACAAAAAAAAATTATCATTATATAAGATAGGCTAGAAAAAATATTTAAGAATCACCCTCTCGGTGTGCACCTTCCCCCCTCCCTTCTTCTCCAACTCGACTATTAATTATACTGTGCAAATGTGACCTCGAATGATAATTATGTTTGTGGATAATGATAATTTAAAAAGTGACACTAGACAGTTTCACAGCCTAACCTAAATGTTAGTTTCTTCAGGGAAATGTAAATTTCAATGATGTCTTATCTTAAAATTATTATAATTTAAGATATAATATAATTTGAACACTAATATATATAAAAAAGAAATGCTAAATACATTAGTATAGTTGACTTGCATAAAACTTGACAATATTATATTCCAAACAACACCCACCAACAAATGATGATGACGTCATGCCACGCATGGCAAAGATGAATACAATGGGATAATATAAATGGTTGCACATATGTGGCTGAAATTTTCGAGCTATCGTGTGAAAACTACTGTGTAAGAGAGAAGTAAACATTTCTAATATAGCTTTCTCTCTTACACACAAACAACGCACAGTACCATTTTGATATCCTTCGCTAAATTGTATTATTATAGTAATATGATATACATCAGTGTTTGATTAGTTAAATTTGTTAGTAAAAGGTTTGAAGAAAATAAAAATATATAATGATATACATCAAAGTTTCATGAGTTATATCAAATAAATGTGTTAGTAAAATATTTGAAAAGAATAAATAAGTTCGACACTTGTGAGTGTATTGATAAAACTGGGATTGGTCCAAATGACGAGCTTCAAGGTTATATAAGTCATTTATTATTTAGATTCAAGCTGGTGCATAATTAATCATAACTTAAGACCTAAGGTGCGTGTATCAGAGTTATATTAACTACACATATTTATTCAGACTTTAATGTTGTGGTTAGTGGGGCTTACATAATAGTGGCAACAAGGAGAGCAAAGAACTCTCACGAATTATTGAGTCAAATTTTCCAGCTAAACGACATTTTATACCATGGCTGACAAGAAAATTAGCGATTCTTTCCACGTTGTGACTTGTGATGTCGTTTCCCAATTTTAATATTAAGCCTTTTGATCCAGATGAGTCCATCTGGAAAGTTTTACTTGAAAATATTGAAAAAACTTTCAATTTATAATATACTGGAAGGTAAGACAAAATTATATTAATTAGATGCCATCGTCGAGCATTCGTACGAATATTTGTGTAATCTGTGTGAGCCAGCTGAGCCCTAATATAAAACATTAGACCAAATGGCAAATATTTTAATAAACATTTTTCAGCCAGAAGCCAATCCATTTGCAGGGAGGGCTTTCAAAACAGAAGTCAACAAGAAGATGAATCACCGACAAATTTTTCTGCTGAATTAAAAAAACTTACACATTATTATAGGTTTCCAAAAGATTCCTTTGATGGCTCCCTTTATACACAATTTGTGTATGGCTTACGTTCTCAAGATTTGAAGTTGAAATTAATGGAACGTCCTTTAGTTAATTTTGGGGCTACTATTGAATTTTCTAGTTATTACTCTATTTTACGCCTTTCTGTTCCACAAGAGGTTAGCAGTAAAGACAATTTCAATACAGTTCAGGCCAAGAGCCTACATCAAAGACTACGAAAATTTAGTGTATCAGTGGGAAGTATTTGAAGCAACCATCAACTCCCCTTTTCATTGTAGCAATCAAGATATCTACTCCTTGGTTTGATCTCTTGCTGGGTCACGTTTGATTGTTTCCGACACCCTTATTATTTATCCTTTTTTCATGATAAATATTTTTATCTTTCCCGGGTAGTTAGATCAATTTATTTGGAATATAGTACGCCGTATATATGGCCTTGACCTATCCTTTCTAGAGCGTTCATGTTTATGTTAAAATTTGATGAAGCTTTATACCTGTATGTTACTGCATTTCATTTAATAACCCTATAATACATTAATTAAACATTTGATAAAACATTCTAAAATTAATAATTTAAGATAGGAGCATTACAATTACAATACAAAATAAAAATACTTGAAAATTGATGTACAAATATTGTTGATACAATTCCTTGCTCCTTGATTTCTAAGATACCTAGTTGAAGAACGAAGAACAGCTGTTGAGTGTTGTATTTAACTCGACATATTTCGGTACATTCTGTTATTAATACATCAATTTTCAAATCTTATTATTTTGTTAATAATGTTATTTTATTCCCTTTATTAAATATATTAAATCTTTATTTCGAAAAGTAACATCTCTTTTTTTAAATATATTATTTAAAAGTATTTCACTCCCTAAATTATTATTAGGATAAAATCAGTTTAGATTCTGGTTACTTTTCTCATATGTTGGTTGTTACTAGATTCACCATGTTTTTATGATCGTATTCAAATAGAAGTTATCCTACGTCTCTCGTTAATTTTCAAATGGATTATGCAGCACTGAGAAATGTAATAAAAGTTTAATAATATTCTAGTTGCACAAGAATGTCAGTCTATTGATAGCTTAGTGTGGATTTGTCTACAATGAAAAATGTGTAGATAGAATACTGACTTATGGACGATTACAACATTTATTAATATATGGTTTAGTCTAGATCAGTGATGGGCAAACTTATCTGGGAATGGGCTATAAGAAAAAAAGAAAAACGTCAGGCGGGGTAACAAAGTATATTAAAAAGATACAATGGTACATTTTATAAAACTATTGTACAATTAAGTCTTATTAATTATTACATTAATTTGCATTATAATGATATATAATTCTAATACATTGTGAGTTGTCTGCATTATTTAACAAATACTCAATTAACACACACATGTAACCCTACTACTTGAATGAAGGAGTGTGTGATAAGTGTCTGGGGCGAGGTGACGCTCAGAAGTGCATCAAACTGACCATCTGTTAAAAAGTCTGTTTTTAACACTACCTTTTCGAAATGTCTAGGTAATAAAACACTTGCTCACATATATATGAGGATGGAAACTTTCTGAGCATGAGCTATCAAATTTGGGAAACTTGATTTCGATAAGGACTTGTAGAACTCAAGTTTTTGGGGCGTTCAGAAACAACTGCTTCAATTGTGTGTTACAATGCAGTTCATTTAATTCCATCCGAGTGTCGTGGATGGTTCGCGTACTATTTCATCTCTGGACACTGCTCACTAAGCTTTAAAATAGAATTGCGTTTTTTTTGTTAACATTTGATCGGAATTTGGAATCCTTTCGCATGCCGCATCAAACGTGCATGGGCCGTACTTTGGCCATCATTGGTCTAGATAGACCCAGATAGGTAGCTTTGAAGTCCTATCTATAGACTCCATATCCATAAAGTGCGTAACAATCTGTTAGTGTGGGGTCGATATCGTACCAAGTACAACACACCTTACGGATAGGCCTATGGAGTCTGTAGATGGGGCTAAGTTTCAGTCCATACAAATAAATGTCGGTCGCATGGTCTGAGGTGCGCTACTCTTACATACAATAGGTTGGATCACTGAATAAGGCGAATAACTGGGTTTGAATCCTGGTCGGGTGTACCAGTGCTGAGGGTGTTTTTCCCCAAAATTGCTTCTCACTCTCCACTCACACAAATGCGGGTATATTTCCTCCTTCCGCACCCCTACAACACTAGCATAATACGCGTGTTAGGTGCGTGGTGGGAACATGATACAGATGTTGCTCATCTTTCTGGATGCTGGGTGCAGTGTGAACTCTTGATATTGATACAAATGACTCGTTTATCTAAGTTTGTTAAACATAATTACCAAACCTGAGTAACTTACTGGTAGTGATACAATAATTGAAATATTGTTTCAGTTCAAGGATTTTCTTCAAGTCTATAACATCATGTCGGAGGTCTGCTTCTTAAGATGTGTGTCTACTCTTAGCAACAGGGATATTTCAGCTGAGGAGGTTTGTACACAATGTTGCCTAAATTATGTGTTCACAGGAGTTAGACCCTGGTAAGAAGTCCTTATATATAATAGTGGCGGTAGAATGTTTCACTTGTAAGAGGCCCTAAACCCTGACTAATGGTAGGACGAAAGGACTTCCTTCTACTGTCCCCGAAGGCCTTTTATCCTACCAAAATACCACTAGACCATAGGATTCTGGTACAAAATAAAGCCTTAAATATCAGGCCTCCTCCAAAATTATCAAGCCACACAATATGGGGATCAGAGACATTGGGGCCTTAAGAATAAAGGGGAAAATAATGTATGCCTTCACTAAAATTTATTTTAAAAATAAAAGATATTTAGTTTTATATTTGTTTTAAAGACAGTAAAATCATCGTTAAATTTGCTAATGTAAACAGGATTCGTACAGTCCTTGAAAGACCTGGAATTTTTATATTTCTCTGTTCAAGGCCTGGAAAAGTCCTGGAATTTTCAGGTTTCAATATTTATTTTTGAAATGGTTGTGAAGAATGTCTTAAAGACCGTGTTTTAAGATGCACTGGGGTGTGAAATATCTATCAGTTGTCTACAGTTTACTTTACTCTCAACTTCCTTTGTTTTATTTGTTATCGGCTCAGAGATAGTCGCGCCCATGGGATGGGTTTTCTACAGGGGCAAGGGGAAACAGTGTTCATCTCTCTGACAAACTCATTAGTGATTTATCTGACTACAATCAATAATTAATTTGTTTTTTCTTTAGGCGCAATGTGTAAGCCTGTGTACAGACAAGTATGTCAACATGAACAATAAACTAATGCAAGTGTACATGGAAGTTCAGCCAATTATTATGAACAAGAGAATGGAAGAAATGAGCAAACTCCAGGAGAGTCAACAAGCCGCCAATCAAACCAACGTCATGACAGATGTCTCGAGAGAGGAAACTGCCGGCATTAGTAACGACACGAAACAAGACAGCTGAGGACTTTTTAAATAGTTTGTAACCTTCAAGCAAGCTGCCATTATTGATGTATATTAGCGTTGGAAAATGGAAACTAATTTATGTCTTGTGATCTTAATAGGTTTGCCTGGTTCTGGTAAAACTACTTTATGTGAAAGTCTTATTCGGAGGTTAAGGGAAGAAAAAGATTCTAGTGGGACACAAATATATAATATCTTTCATGTGAACTATGATAATTTGATACCAACAGCTAAAACTGATAACTTTGTATCATGGAAGGAGAAGCGCAGGAGTATCCTCTCGCTAGTTGAAAAGATTCTGTTGCATTGTAAATTGTCAAAAAGCCAGAAGAATCATTCAGAAGTCGGAACAAATATAAACGATGACCATTTTGCTGAATTGCTGAAACATTATTCAGAATGTGTGGACAAAGACTCACATCAAGTATGGCTTATTATTGATGACAATATGTACTACAGAAGTATGAGATACGACTACTATCAGTTGGCTAGGTGCCATTCTATCGGCTTCTGTCAAATTTATTTTGTGTGCAGTCTTCAAGAAGCATTAAAATATAATTCCAATCGCAAACCTGATCATGCAGTCCCTGAAGAAGTGATAAAAAGAATGTCTAATAAATTAGAGCCCCCAAATTTAAATGATTCTTGGGAGGAGTTTTCTCTTGTTCTTAAGTCCCATGAACCTTTTAGTCGTGGTGTTGAAACAGCAGTAATAGAGTTGGTGGGAAATGCTCTGAGACAACCAGTAACGCCAACAACAAATACTTCACACCAACAAGATATTTCAAAAGCAGTCTGTTTAACTAATATCGCACATCAGGTTGATATCAGATTGAGGAAAATTATTTCTGAGAAAATCAAATTAAAAAGTCAATCGGATACATGTAAGGGTCAACTACAAGCATATTCCAAACATGTGAATGGAATAAAACATAGAATACTGAAAAAATTAAAAGCTGGTGATTTACAGTTACCAAATTATTTGAATAAAAATGTAACAAATTCTAATGGTATTGTTTTGGAAGGTTTACAGGTTTGGGTTGAAGAATTGTTTCATACAGAGTTTGATATGTAGTAAATATAAAACATTTGTTTATGTTTATTGCTGTAATTTTTGTTAATATTAGTGAAAATAAAACATTGGTCACTAGACTCTGTACACGTGGATATAATTTCAACCAAAATAAGGTTGTACAGTAGCTAGTATAGTCTGGCCACATTCATTTTCAATAGTTTTTAAATAAGATACAATAATGTACAAAGTTAGACTCACCATCTAACATATTCTTTAGGCTTTGTTATGTAACCCCTGGCTATTGTAAACTACCCATCCTACCTACAAGTACCATCAAGCTGTTTTTATGGTATTTCTTATCGGACAGCACCAAGGGTGTAATGGGATTCAGCCGGTTCGGGCATACCCGATTCTAGAGGTTTGTCTCTGATGCTACAGCTAAAAAGTTTTTATCGAGTTTGATCAAACTTGATATTTAAACATTATATGGTAATACCTAGGGGATTTTTTTCTTTCTTTTGAATCCAGGCCTCGAGTTAAAGTATGCCATGCCGAATTTAGAAAAACATTTTTAAAATGGTTTTAACAGTTTTGTTTAAAATGTTTATCTTGCATATTTGAAATGACAAAAAAATATATATATATAATCTAATGGTAGTTTACAATGACTATTTTTATTAATTTCCTTTCCTTTCCCAGTTGTCTTTCCGGTTCAATTTTCTTTTCCCCTCCAAATTGCATCCAGCTTGAGGGGCATACACCTGCAATACTTCTAACTGCTTTCCTTTCTCTGTAATTACCATTTCCATTATTCTGCCAAATATTCTCTCCACCTCCACTGTCCCAGGAATAGGTCTACAATCAGCCTCCTGTCCCTCCAGATGATGCCGATCTTATTGAGTATTTCCATCAGTTTATTTCACTTCGCTCTATCTAACACCTTTTGCCAGTCAATGAAACCAATGTAGACTTCTTCCTAGATTCCCAGAACTCTTTCTGAAATTATTCTTGGAACCAGAGATGCCATCGGGATGGTTTTTCCTTTTCTGAATAGAAATTGTTCTTCTTCCAACTCACTTTCTATTTTCTGTTCCTGTTGAATATTCTTGCCACGATCTTCCCCATCATAGTTACATCTAGAAAGTTCTTGGGCCATTCTCCTGTTTCTTAGCTCCTATTTATAAGTTTTGTCAGAGTCATTAATCCGTTGTTTCCCAGTTCCTTCAGAAGGTCAGCTGGTATATCATCCTCTCCAGCAGCTTTCCTTCTTAGCATGTCCTTTATGGCTCTCTCCACTTCACTCTTTAAACTTCTGTGTCCGTTTCCCTCATTAACTCATTGTTTAGCCTAGTATGTTCTTCTTTGTTGACATTTTTCAATGCTATGAAGCATTTCTGGTGTTACCCAGAGATGTACTGCATGAAAATAAAACTTAACATTTTAGGAAACATATTTTTCCAATTCTTTATCATTACTTTATGACATACTTACTCTCTGGCATTAGAAACTTGAAAGTTCATTACCGCACTTACCAAAGTACGCCACCTATCCCTATCTTAACCAAGTTCTATCCAGTCCACCTCATTACACAGCCACCCACTAGACCGGACCAGGATCCAAACCCCGATCTCTCCATCTTCAATAATGCTAGTTTAACACTAGTTAAAAATACTTCATTCCTCATCCCTAACCCACTAAAGTAATTAAAATATATTCTTATAAATTGAACAGGTAGTAAGACGCAGTTATAAAAAATATATTTACATACTTTTTAGCTTTATTTAAACTTCACACCCAAATTATGTTTTTGAAACAAACTTTACACAACACTTGAAAGTTAGCTTTTAGTCAAAAGGCAACAATTATCCTAATTATACATAGTTTCACTTTGTCACAGCCATTCCGACTGAAAACCAGAACTGGCTGTAAGCTTTTTTTCCTTCAAGTATACAATAATGTTCACCTCAATTTTGAAACAAGACATTTAGTGAACAAGTGTTGGTTGAACTGGGACAGCTACTTTAAAACTAGCCGAGTTGTAGTAACGATGTGAGTTCTTGGTACTGGAACAAGAAAATATTACAATATCATATAATGGCTATACATACTTTGTGATATTAGTACAAGTACATGAAAGAGGGTTTCATGTTATAACAAACATTATCAATGTTTGGGAATTTGAAACTAAACTTTGTTTGTCAACCTTTAAAGCAGAGTCTACTGACCATTGGATCACACACAGACCTAAGATTTAGTCGGGATCATTCTGAAATGTATGAACCTGATGCAGATCTATAAAAAAAAAACCTATGAAAATATTCATACAAAGATGAGAGTAAAGTTATTATATTCCTAACATTTAAAAATAAATATCATATTTTATTTTAAAACAAACCAATGTTACCTCTTGTTCCTTCTCCAGCTGCTCGGTCAAAAGATGGTCCAAGATGTCTTGGAATCTCTGTCTAAGAGCGTAATTTTCAATGTTGGCAATCTCTAATTCCTGCTGCTGGCGTCGGTGACGTAGTTCTAGTAGCTGGTGTTCAAGTTCATTGAGTCGTGATTGGATACTCCCTGCAATCACACAGTTAGGGACTGCAGTCAGATGTGAAACTTGAAAACATTAACTTGCAAAAAAAAAAAAAATACATAGCACACTTTTGCACTAAGGTATACTTCTTTAACTCAGTTGATAACGTGTTTGTCTACTGAGCCAAGGGTCCGGGGTTCGTTTCTTGGCATAGTCGATTCCTTTTGGCAGTGAACTTGGACCACTAAAGCACCCTGTCCTCTGCCTCCTTGAGCTCCCAGAATTTTCTTCACTCCTTCAAGTCATCTAATATTAGGTGAAGCCGAATGTGAAATATCCCTAAATTTCAAGGCAAGTTTGAATATTATTTTAACGTTTTATGCTGGAAAAAACTATGATATTGTGCAAATTTGCATAGCCTAAACTAATGAATAAAATAAATATCACAATATCCAATTGAATAACTACAGATTTTTGTCAAGTGAATACTAATATGTAATTTACTTAATAGCACAAAATGACAAAAAGTGAACCTATTGTGATTATAATGCACTTTTTACGTTTGTTTAGATAAAATAATCAAAGGATTTAAGCTTGACTTTAATAACAAGCCACCAAGCCAAAAAACCAGCGCAAATCATCACATTATTGCACTGTCATCAATGTTCGGCTATAAACGTGTTTTAACAAACTCTAGAACCGCTCCACACACTACTCTGGCAGTCGACTAAACTGCCCATGAAGGGGAGGTTGAGGTTCAAATCTAGGTCGGGTGTACTGATGGTAGTTTTCCATTCTCCCTTCATGTAAATGTTGGTACATTACCTCAAAATATAACCTTCTCAATCTTTAAAAACATAAGCATAATTAATACATAAGCGTAAGACCCGAACAGGTAGTAAGACACGGTGATAAAAAAAATAATCTCAAGTACAATATAGAACTTTTAATAATATAATATTTTACTCGAGAGAAGATTTTTCCCGGGTACTGCTATTTATTTATGAACATGTACCGCTATTGAATATTTACCCCGGGACATGGGAGGCCCAGTGTCTCCAAACTGCGGTGAAGTCGGGGCCTCATCTGGATGCGCCGAGGGCAGTTCACTCTTGAGGATGTCAAAATCAAAGGACATCTCAGACTTGATACCAGTGCCAAAATGGCTCACTCCTGAGGTCCCTTCAAAGTCAGATTGGGTATTTTCCTGTTTAATATGGCCACCCCCCGGGCTGTGCAGCGCCTTTCGACTACTGAACATGTCCCGATGGAACTGGGTCACCAATGCGTGATGCTGACGCTCCAAGGAATCCTGTAACATTATTTGTTTAGCTAGCGATGCAATAAGTCTACTTCACAGACAAACTAAAAATGGGAATTTAATAAGTACTTAGATAATTGAGATAACACGGGCTTTCTGACATTTCTGAATAGTTTGCATTTTAATTTCCTGTTATGGTTTCGTAATGTAGTTGTTAATTTAGGATTCAAATATCCTGATAAAACCTATCAATTTATTAAGGATGGACAGGAGAGGAAACGAAGCACTTTCAAACCAAAGTTTTGGAATCTCCTTCCCTTTAGGAACAATTCACTCGCTGCTGACAATGTTACCAACCACTTCTTACCTTGGAGTACACAGAGTTACTAGTTTGTTTCAACCAGAGAAACACGGACTGGGGAAACTTTTGGGAGATCAAAGACACATTTGTCTAAAGGTCAACTAACAATTGTTTTATTGTAAATATTGGTGCTATGTGCTGATGTCAATAATTGAGGAGTTGAGAGATTGAAACTAAACAAGGTCTACCTGTAGAGACGTTGAATCTGAGAGCCTGCTGTCATCAGCCGACAGACGACTGGTCTCATCCTCCAGCTCCATAATGTTGATGTTAGTTTCTTCTTCCTCGCTGTCGCTAACAGCTCCACCGAATATGTCGTGCTCCGCTGAAAAACAAAGGGAAACTGGTGGATTAGAGGGTGTAAGGAGCCTCGATGTGGTCCATGTACTTGATGAGACTGTAGTGTGTTTTCTTCTAGGGTCGTGGTTCAGTTTCTTGTCAGTATTTTCATCTGCAAGTTGTCGTCGTGATATTGGCGGACTTGTTAAGGATCACGGCGGTGGAAGGGTGATGGTGTCTCGATTGTTTCTAAGCCTTAGATAGGCCTCTATCTCACCACTATTTAATGAAACTGAACAGGAATTATATTCTAGTGAAAATGAAAGATCGGAACAAGTGGGAGTGGCAGCTGACATTGATAACACGAGTGTGAATACGAGTGATTCCTAAAGGGATGATATAAATCTTGAAGATCAGGATAATCCATCACAACCACTTGATATTTATGCAGAAGTACTAAGTTTACAGCCCCCCCCACCCTTCCCTTTCAATTCCAAGCCAATTGATTTTAGACTTATTTTACTACAACCCTGATAAAGTTGATGGTCACTGAAACAGCTGCTATGCATAACCCAATTTTAGCATAAAATCTTAAGTTGTTTTTGTGAACTTTGTTATTAAGTCGGTTTTTTATGTTCTTTTCAGTGATTTATTCTATTTCAAGCTATTTAAATTTTCAAAGCTTGAAAATTTACGTTAAATAAAACATATCTCAGTAAGGAAAACCTTATAAAATCCAATGAGTAAGTTAAAAGAATTGTAAAAAGTGAATGAAGAGAGAAGTGTGTTTGTCCCTATCTAGTCCTAACCTTGCTTCACTATCACTTGACATCACTGTCCAGTGTCTGTTTTCAATCCCTTGTGTAACTATTAATTTAAACAACAGTGAAGGTTTGTAGAAGACTCCTATGGAACACTTACCCACATCAACGCTCTGCTGGTTGCTTGTGTCAATCGAGTTCTCCCCCATCCCGGGAACCCCCATGTGGAGGCCTGGCTCCTGTTTCACCACCACTCCGCCCATCTTCATCTTCTCATCGTCCTCGTTGATTACCTCCCACTTGACATTAACTGCATCGTTGTCCACCCTCAGCAGCCGTTTCACCTGCAGTAACATTTTATAGTGGTTTGATTATAAGAGATCCTGAAGGATGTGTGCTCTGCTGGATCATTGATTGGAGCACAACTTGATGGCTAAGGGGCGTATTCATAGTCAGACATAGCGACACCTACCTACACCGGAATGTTATTATTATTAGCACCGCGTCTTACTACCCGTTCGGGTTATACGCACTTACGCTAATGTGTAATGGTAGAGTGACTGTGAGATGAAATGGAGGACCTACAGTTTAACGTGGGATCCGAACCACGGTGGAGGCCTGGCATTCCTCACATTCACAAGTTGTGATTAATACACGT
>CABFWO010004997.1:0-11214 GCA_902155825.1 Timema genevievae
CTGTGCCCTTGGTGACCTAGAGTAATGGGCCTAATATGGCCAGTGGTGGACTGTGTCGCAATGTTGACACCAGCCCTATTAAATAATGGGCGTGTCTAGCCAGTCCATTCCTATTAGATAGGATTCAATGAGCTGCGTTTTTTGTGGGTTTAACTCCCGAGTGGGAACCTTATTATTGGCGGCATAAGCTAAGGGTGTTTCCTGTGTTTTAGCCTCTTCGAGCTCGTATGTTTCCGCTATAGGCGGTAGCCGTCCCTTGTGGCACCTGTCACGGGCGTCATGGCCCTAGACAGGAGACTTGGCATGCACACCAGACCGTCCCTGAGTTCTGTGGCGAGGGGTTGACTGGTACTGGCCAGGTTAATCAAAAGTTTCCGTGAGCCATTGGCGGTTAATGCCATCATGATGTTAATGAACAAAATCTTATAATTACATGTTTTTCTTGTTGCATATGTCCTGCTTATTGTGTCAATGAATAAAATCTAAATAACCCTACTTATTCTTTTTATGTTAACTTGTACCTGACCCTTTATTTCCTAAAGTGAAGAGTACACTTCGTATTTAATCCATTCTCACTAACTTTCTCCACACGTCTACCCTTGCATACTTTCTTCGCTTCAACAACATCCGTACACCAAGTCATACACGCTCTTTTATTCTTAAAACTCTTAATGTTTCTTTTTTCCCCATATTCATCTACAACATTTAGCCACGTCTTACATGGCCTAATCCATCCTTTTGATCCATGCATTTTACCTTCATATATTTGTTTCGTCATTCGATCCTTAATATAATATGGTTTCTTAAACCAATACACAAGGTAATAGCCAACTTTAAATATATTGTAGTCTTGGCAGAATGTAAACAACATGGATGATAACTACATATTTAAATAGTATATTTTTAAATATTGTATTCGTATTTGTACAGTATTAACTGTAAAACTGAATTGTATATCCTTTATTGTAAATGTTTCTTCAGGCAAGTGTGGTATAATACTTCACTATTTTCAAACAATAACATTTTTATTCATCAGAGATATGTTTTTGCACAAGAAAATTGAAATAAACAGTTAAATCTGTCCCCTCACAGTAAAGCAGATGACACTTAATTTTGATGTCCTTAATGTCCTTAAAGACATGAATGTGAAACCATTTTAATGATTTTTTTATTAGATTTTTATTTGAGTGTTGTTCTTATTTTTAAATTGTGTTTTATAAGTGTTATTTCTAATCTAAAAACTGATATTTCCATTATTTAACTTTTTTTTTCAAAAATATTTACTATTTAGAAAATGAGTGTCATTCATATTTTAAAAACATGTATTTTAATATACTTTTTAACACTTTAAAATTATGAATTTACAATACTCGAACTCGGGAGCTTTTAGAAATACTCGAGTTCAACTCGAATGAAAAAACTCAAGCTCGCAGACCCCCTAATGTAAAATGTTACCTTTTAATGTGGGCCTAACCCATTCCTTAGTCAACGATTTTAAGATGATCCTTTGAAGGTACAAATTTGGGGGAAAAAAACTCATCTTAGAGTCCACACATGCACGCACGCACGCATACACGCGTGCATGTGCACGCACGCATACACGCGTGCATGTGCACGCACGCATACACGCGTGCATGTGCACACACGCATACACGTGTGCACATGCATGCACACATACACGCATGCACATGCACACGCATACACGCGTGCATGTGCACACACACACACACACACACACACACACACACACACAAAACTACAGCCTCTTTTATTATGTCACAAACAATTTCTATATTATTATCAACTATTACAACATTCCATTCATGCTCTTGTAAAGTTAATTCGTCACACAAGTGTCCCTCGTATTGCACTCTTACATATTTATTTTACAATTTTTCCACTCTCACTAGCTTAGAACCCATGGATTGCTTTCTCTCAAAATTTCTACTTAATTAAACTACTGAGATCTCTAGGAAGTGATCCATTCCTCATTCAGCTCCAAGCACAGCCCTAGTATTCTTCACCAAACTACTCAGTCTCACATCTTACACCAAATAATCAATCATCGTTCTCGAATCACCCGTTTGCCATGTATACAAGTGAATAGCTTTGTGCTTGAAACACGTGCTCGACACAAATAAATCTTTTTCTAAACACAGCCTCACTAGCTCATTACCATTCTTGTTCACCCTGTCATACACTTCTGGTTACCCGCCCATCCATTCATATCTTCTTAGCTAGACGATTGGTTTTTAATTCGGGGTTTTAGGATAACCAGGCCAATAAATATGTTTTCAATTTCCACATATATCAAAGACTATGCAGATCTAATTCATTTTGATAAAGATCAGAGGATTGACAATTGCACAAGTTATATGGGAGTTCAATTCATTTTATTGTACAAATTTAGGAAAAATGGCACCGATTGGCAGGATAGAAGGGCAAGGCCTAGACACACAAACCAGAAAAACTGAAGGTCCCAAATATCACAAATAAAACATAAAAAACACATAATTATGTAATTTTTGGGGTACATCAGTCCCCTACTTCAGCAGAAGAGAGTAAAACACATCACATTATTATGTGTTTTGTTGTATTTTAATTGTGAACTTTGAGGTCTACAATTTTCTGGTGTGTATGCCTTGCCACTCTATCCTCCTTTCAATGTTTATTTGTACAAATTTGGAAGCGAATTCAATGGAATGAATTAGCAGTACATACTTTTCCATTTTATCTGAACATAAATTATTAGAATAGGATTTAGAGGAAAACACATCAATGGTTTTTTGAACCAATTGAGTATGAAACTGAATACAAAATTAACTTTCACAATTATTTTATAATACATGCCCGTATTATATGATACTTCCCTAGCCCAGCGTTGAATTATTTTATTTAGTGGCAAAAATAAATTACCAAGCTTTACCACAAATACATCAATTTGCACATAAGGATATCCATGAATACACCATAGTAGCCTAGTTTTGTCTGTGTCACATGTCGAGTAGAGCAACAACTTGTGCGGAACAGTTGGCAACCTTTGCGTGCTGTTGCTCTATGCTGCTACTACATGCCCATTGCTCCAGTAAGGTTGGCAGCGCTGGCGTGTTCTTGACGCACTGAACCAGCTTGGCTCGTGAGTCAGGTTGGTCCATGTCCCACAAGAGAGTTCCCAGGGCCACAAGTGTTCGAAATTGGGCCTCTGGATCTGTGAGGCGAGGTAAGACTGTAGATGCGGTGGACACTGTCTGAATTTGACCCACTGGATTCGGAGTACGGCTGAATGCCACTGCTAGATTCAGTATGAGGGTAGCGGCTGCTATCTATACACATAATGGAGATTATTGTTAATATATTATAAAGATACAGTTTTATGTATGTATGGCAGGTTTAAACCATTTGTTAAAATATAATGTATCATGTGATAGAGGTGCACCATTTTAAGTAACATAAACTGAACATTTTAAGCTTCTGATAATTACACTAAATAAATCTACTCATTTAAACAAAGCTTTTATATAGCTAACACTGAATTAGATTAGATTAAATTCAAACAAATCATTGTAGACAAATAGTGATTTGCTCTTATTTCACTTAAGTGTGCGACCAAAATTTTACCTGTTTTTGTATTTTAAGAATAATAATAATAAGAAAAAAAAGATTAATATTTTGACCCCTCATTGCCCCTATTCCCATTCATACTTTGTGTAAATTTAAAACAAGTGAGTTTTATGTTTTTTTTCTTTCAGTTAATAACTTTGGTTGCTACTTTATTTGTAAAAAATAAGCCTCTCATAAAATGTATATAATTTGTTCACTAAGCAGTCTTTCCTTAGTTAAGTTAACGAACTGTAGGGCCTACATTAGAAATTTTAAACAGTAAATCTTTTTGTGTGTATTTAAAACTTTATATTATTGCAAGTTTTTTTTTTAAAAGTAGGATATTGTGATCTCACTTTTTCTTTCTACCACTTGGTGCTATGGCTACTTCTGAAAGCTTAGAATTTTAAAGCAGGGGACCTAGTTGTTCTAAAGACACCAACACAAATGAGAAGGCAAAAGTCTCGTATGGAAATATTTTTCACTTCCAGATGTAAAGGATAACATTGCTGTCTGCAAAAAAGTAAAATGAATTAATTTCAAGCAGTACCACATCTCTTTTCAGATTAAAGATTAAAGATTAAAGGGTAGTAAGACATGGTGATGGTGATGATAATGATGATGATGATGATGATGATGATGACAATAACAACAACAACAACAACAACAACAACAACAACAACAACAATAATAATAATAATCTTTCAGTTCTGTCATAGTTACATTTCATTGACACTCGACTACATTACTAAGCTCTTTCAGTTATGTCATCTTTTACTTTATACAAGAGTGTTCCTTGGAGAGTACACAACTGTCAAAATTTTCAACATGTTAAAAGGAATTCTTGACAAGTGGGAAATTGACACTAGAAATATTAAATGTTTGCTGCGTTAATGAAAATGCAGCTAATATTTTTTTCAGCAGTGAGTATGTCATCATGGACAAGAGTATCGTGTGTAGCACGTACCCTACAGCTAGCAATTGGAGATGAGAAAAATGAAACACCAGGCGTAGCAATGCTATGCAAGTAAGCTCAGGCGATTGTGGGACACCATGAGCATAGCTGCCAATCTCGTGAAAGGCTTCACAAGCAGCAAGTCACTTTGAAAAAAGCAGAGCATGAATTAATCCAATCAGTTCAGACACGTTGGAACAGTGAGCATGCAATGCTCGCAAGACTCATTGAACAAAGAGAGCCTATTTCATTAGATTTAGCTGGTTCTGACAAAAATATAGACAGTTTGAACAAATATGAATGGAAGTTAGCAGCTGCATTCATTGAAGTGCTTGAACCTTTTTCTGTGACTACTAATGAATTAAGTGGTGAGAAATACCCCACTTTCAAATAAGTGTCTGTAAAAATATTCCATGGTTTTTTTTGTGTTTCTATGTTTTTATTACTATGAGAAATTAATGTTTCTGAAAATTTAAATAGTAGCCTATGTGACTGTGCAAGTGTGAGGAAATGAAGAGAGAAGTATACTGTTTTTATCGAGGCCTAATCTAACTCTCCTTTCAGGTTGGCTTCCTTACCTAGCACTTACATTACATTATTTTAGGCCACATGATGTTTCAATACAGTTTTTATATACATTCAAAAATAAGTTATTATATAAAAAAATGAATCATAATCTTCAACTAAGAGCAATTAAAGTGAAAAGGGATATATGTTACCTTATCTAGCTAAACAGTTCACTTGAGGTTAATATTATTATTATTTTTACTTGTAGTGAAAACAATGCTCAATACAACTCGAACTCGACTTGAACTCAAGATTTTCATTCAAACTAGACTCAAACTCGACTCGATGTGGAAAATGACTACTCGCACGCCTCTAATTAAAGTAAATAAATAAAAACAAGATACTACTTAAAAATGCAATTTTTATGAGTAGTAATAAATATTTAATAGTTAAGACTTTAGAGAGTATTCAGTCAATCATATTGAAATATTTACACATTCATTTATAGCACGTTATTCAGCCAAATATATCAAATCAAACACCTGCAGTTGGAAAATTTGATACATATAATTTCATAAATTAAAAAAGCTTTTAAGGAAGATATAATTTTTTTTAAATATTCTTTTAGCTCAAAACACAATTAGAATAAGTTTTGTTGAGAAAAAAGTTAGTTAAAAAAAAGTTCTGATGCACAGTTCCCCTTAATAATGTTGGTTGTTTCTCATAAGGTCTTCTCCCTGACAGAACAAGGTGAGGGTGCTAAAGGAGGAGCTCATAACAGAATCTTGTTCAACTGGTGGGAAAATACCTGCACATTCTTATGACAAGGAGGAACCAGGTCGACAAGTGTAGACAGCAAGTAGTCCCTGTGTTTCAACACTAGGTTCTCTCCATCCTGATGGGTGAACATGTTACACACCAGACGTAGGGAGAGCATTTGATTGGCTGTTGGAGAAGTGGGGAGAAGGAACCTTCTCAGGTAGCCAATCAACTGGTCCCCTATCTGACCCGAGCAGATTGCCGAATTAACTTCCTGGTTTCTCACTGCCAAACGAGCGATGTCCAATACTGGATATACAATTTCTGAAATCAAATACAAATTTAGATTTGACACACGACTTTTCTTTAACTCTCAAAATTGGTTAGCTTCGAAAACAAACTTCTAGTGGTCATTAAAAACAGGGCTACTACGTTGTAAGTGTAACCAATTCGACCAATTTTTATGTGGATGGGGTGAGCTAACATAACTCTACAATTTTCAATCCTACAACTATTTAATGGTACTGTGTTCTTTATGACCGGGTAGAATGTAAACCGTATTACACATTTTGCAAATTCTTAACGCCACCACATGTTAATGGGAGGTGTTAATGACACTTTTTTTTTTCAAAAATACATTTGAACTATTATTATCATAGCTTTCATATAATATACCAATGTAAACTTGGAAGAATTTTTTTTTTTAACAAGACTACTTTTAAATGTTTCACTTTAAATATTTCAAGAGGTATAAGTTTTCAATTTCTTTCAAACTTAGTGTGAAATATATCCATTTCAGACTTTGCAGGCGTTGTTCATGACTTATACATGTTCGAGAATTTATCCTTTGCCGAAAGTCGGGCAGGATTGGCTCTATACCTTCAAGTTTTGGGCTGAAAACAATGCGCTCATTGTTCCAGCAAGTACCGCTGGCTCATAAGGTTCAGCAAGAGAGAGCGTGAAAGATTTTGAGAAGGACAGAGATATTTCTACTCTACCATATTTTGGGGCATGGAAATGAAATATATATATGAGCGATCAGCCTGTCTGTTATTACTCTCTTATATTTCCAAACAATTTAATCTAAAATTTTATTTTCATAGTTATGTTGATCAATAAAAAATATACATTAAATTTACTAGACTTAAAAAAGTCCTTTCTTGTTTCTTTACTTAGCATCTCTAGGGGAAATTTTTAAATTATTTAGAGGTCAGTATCTCACTCGGTGTGGTTTTCCTACATGTTGGAGGGACGGTCACCTAGATGGCAGCTCTAGTTCAGTGCAATTAACTCTTAATTGCATATAACCCGAACGGGCAGTAAGACGTGGTGCTAATATTAAATAAATAATAACTAAATAATAAATAAATAAATAAATAATAATAATAATGATAACTCTTTTAATCAGTAATGTGTGGAATGATTGGCTAATCACATAACTTCCACTAAAGCATAATGAAGTTTGTTGTGAAACTAACACAGTTAATGCTACTCTCCAACACTAACATGATTAGTGAAGACTTGCTGGCTTCTTGAAGTCTCGTGAAGTTAACACACTAAAGTTAGGGTTGTGCGCCGGCTGTATCGAGCTGCAGACAATGTCAAACAGATCATTTCTATTTGAGCTAACCTGTATGACCTGTGTTTTATTCACATTAATAAGAATGACCGTGCTCCGACTGAGTTGTCTTGGATTGTGTCCTCCCAAGGTCTCGGTCCAGCATGGTAGGCGCAGAGTCCTGTCAGTGTGAACTGAGAGTGGGTACTCTATGGTCAAACATTTGTTGTTTCTCCTGTTTGGCTTCTTACGCCACGTGTACAGTCAGGGCATAGTAGCGGCACGACACAGATGACTTACAGTTCTGTGAGTGTGAATGCTAACAACATGACACAGTCGGTGCACAGCCCTCTCAGTGTGAATCAAACTCTCACTCTCTATGAGACCATAAATAAGTTCAAAAGTATTTTTTTTATATCAAAATAAGAGCATATCTTTGAAACAGAATCAATCTTACTATTTTAACCAGGTAGTTATCATTTTTAAATGATAATAATTGCATGCATCTAACCCTACTTAAACAGATGATTATTATAGTCAAATATTTAGAATTGATATTTTTGTGAAAAAAAATATATATATATATATGTCAGCTATTTATATCAATTTTGTCAACAATTTTGCAAATTTACGAGCACAGTACAAATTCCATATAAAAAACTTGTTAATAGAATAATGTCAAAATATTCTTATATTGTACTATTACAATGTTTGATTACAATAAAAAAAAAAGTTTTTCTGAGATTGTGAACTGAATTTGTTGCATGTTTAGTGTTTTCAGAGAAAATAATATTTTGCAGGGGAAAAATTGTTTTGTGAAAGGTCATGGCTAAGAAAAAAACTGCCTCTGGACGTATTTTTTGGTGGTTTGTTAAGTTTGCTTACATTTGTCACCCAACAAACTTATAGTGCAGTTGTCTACCTCAAAAACAAGCATACATAATTACCATTGGGCCACTCTAGCAGCTGTTTTAGGACATCCACGTGTGAGGGCTGAATGGAGGACGCTGGGTCAGCCATTTTCACCAAACCTTCCAGTTGATCTTCAGAAACCTGATTGACTCGATCACCAGGGCTACGATTCAGCTCATGAAGCTTTTCTTGACAAACCAGTAAATACCAAGTTAGCATTTATAAAAACGAGTTTATTTAAATGAAATAGTAGTAATGTAACAAAGTATAAGTGGGACCTAATCTACTAAATAACAAGAATATGTATAATAAGATAGTGTAGAAACACTGTACAATAATGTAGGATAAGTGATAGTGAAGAAAGCCAACCTGAAAGGATAAGATTCAGCGGAAGTTGATTTCAAAACAGAATTTTAGTTATCAAGTCTGTCAAAGTACTTCAAAGCGTTAGTAGTTATTTTATACATTTGGATTTTTTCTCGTTGAAGGGGAAATAAGGGGAAATTTCTTGTTCAAAGCAACCGACGAGAAATTATTAGTGAAAAAAAAACAATCAACACGGCTTGCAAAGGATTATTTCGTGGAATTGCAAAACAAAACAAACAGCAACAAACTTTAGATGTGTGTGTGGCTGCACGGTCTAGCACTACTCTCATGTTAGACTTGACTGCCAAGTACGGAGAGATCGGGGTTCAATCCCGGTTGGGTGCACTTCCTCAAATTACACCTATCTCATCCCTTACCCATTAGCATAGTAGGAGTATAACCCGAAGGGGTTATAAGACACGTTGCTTAAAAAAACTACAGAACACGGGAGTGTTTTATGAAATTGTTTGTAACTTTGCCATCACGCAAATGGATGTACATTCTCTTTAAATTCCTAACTTAAAAGTTAGAATAATTCATTTATAATATGCCAATTCAAATGGTTAGTGAAACACTGAATAAAACAGCTACAATAAAATAAAAGAGAATATAATTAGCCAATGCGATATTAATAGTAATATAAAAATTTAATCAATCTGTATTAATATTCTTGGTGATTATTGCTTTTTTAAAAAAGTACATATATATATAATATACACTATGCTTATTATTACAGGTGGGTTATAACCATGGTAGTAGGGTAAGGATTAAGATGGTAGTATTAATGAGAAATATACCCACATTAATGTGATGGGAGAGAGAGAAACCTTTTTGGAAATATGTCCTCAGTTCCTCCTGCTAAGATTGCCTATCCCCGGAAAAACATAATTATGAACCTAACATTAAGTCCGCGTGCCCACCAATAGTGTTTTATTTATATAATTATAATAAAGATATATATAACTGTATATTAGAGTATGTTTTAATGATGTGTGTAGTTTATACAACACTCCCCACACAGGTGAGCACGTGGGGAAAAGTCGTTAGTTTTGTCTATCCTAGTTTTATGGTGATTAAAAGGTCGGGGCTTGAGTTCCTGTTGGGTGTGCATACGGTTCTCTTACTTTAGTTCAAATTATTTCCCAAGTTTTATCCATGCAAATGTGGGTACACATCCTCAAGAATCCTACCTTTTATATATCCACACCAAAATATAAATTTGCGGGTAGCTCCGTCGAGTAGTAAGACGTAGCGAAAAAAAATAAAAATGTTTTAACATTGGCATGCTATGAAGCAACACTAAGTGTATAGTCAAAACCCCAATATCGTAAAACGACCATTATAATTCACATCCCAGCCTCGGTGGTCGCACGGTCTAACGCTGTCTTGTGTTAGACTATAATGCTGAGGATTGGGAGATCGGAGTTCAATCTCGCTCGGGTGTGCTGAGGGCGGTTTTTCCTAAATGGTTCCCCCCTCACTCTTTCTTTCCACACAATTGCGGGTGCACTTCCTATAAATTACACCTACCTCATCCCTAACCCATTAGCTTAATTAGTACATAGGCGTATAACCTGAACAGGTAGTAAGACGTGGTGCTAAAAAAAATCCACATAATCGGTAGTCGAATGCTATAAAGTCTTTGGCGTCCCTTTATCAATAAATCTGTGAATATTCAAATTTCTCACTAAGCATTATGTATGAAGATCTTTCTTTGATTTTTTTGGTTTTGTGTAATGATGGATGATTAATTGTTTACTCTTCCTTCTCCTTTTTTTTTATGTTGTTTGTGAAATGTGTTTAGTTGAGGGGAGGAAGAGTTCAACAAAGAGCACCACTAGATTATTGTTAAGGGCAGCAAAGGAGTGAATTGGTCAACATAAATATGAAGGACAGTACCAGACAGAGATAAAGTAGGTACAGTAAGTCATCTCTTTGATTACATCAATTTTGATATGATTTTACTCTAAATACATCAATACTAATTCATTTTTGGTTTGGTTTCAGGGTTGAACCATCTAAACCCAAACCCCTTGATCTCCGCAAAATCTGAATGCTATAAAATTAACTAGTTTGGAGAAAAGAATAAGTTTATGATCTCTTTTAAAACACCCTAATCACAATTTTTTAATAGTTCTGTTATTCAAAAAAATTCCACTGATTTATTTGCTGTTTGAATTCATTACTGAGACTCATAATAAGACGATCAAATAGAATAAAGCCATAAGTGTCTAAGCTAGAATAAAGATATATTTTAAGCAAAGCTATACTAGAGCATAAGGTATTTAGTTCTAAGCCCTAATATTTCAATAATAAGTAATGTGAATGGTCCTTCATCCAAGCCCCTGCTCCTCTTCTTAAAGTACAGTATCTAATTCCACTTCAGCAACTTCATGCTTGATCAATGCACAGCACTCCGAATAATTGATTTAAAATGTGGTTTGGTTTTTGGGATGGAACTGATAACGTTTCTTAAATTTTGTAAGGGGGTCCATAAGCTTAGTGACCTTTTATCCCATTCAAATTTACAGATTTCAGGCCTAAACTACAGGGGGGG
>CABFWO010004997.1:11950-31826 GCA_902155825.1 Timema genevievae
GGGCTAGTCTTACATGAATTAAGATTTATTCGGTGAAACTAGCGCTCACCCCAGACTCGCGTGTTATCAACTCGCCACCCATTTGACTAGTGTTTTCCCTGATATACTCACCAGACTTTTTTTTATGTGGGATCCGTGAAAGGGTGTCGTTAATGTGCAGAGTCCAATGCTCGTTACTTTCATTATCGATATAAAAGTTGTTCTTGTAAATTCTGAACATCTCTATAGTTCAAGGTGACCTGGCGGTCTAAGGGTAAGGTATCAGAACTCTGTGCTGCGGGTCCGGGGTTCAATACTCAGTCCCGGCACAAATTTATCTGATTGCCAAACCCTTCCTTCACCTCTGACAAGACGTGTATTAATCACAACTTGTGAATGTGTAGGAATGCCAGGCCTCCACCGTGGTTCAGATCCCACGTTAAACTGTAGGTCCTCCATTACATTTCACAATCACCCTACCATTACACATTAGCTTAAGTGCGTATAGCTCGAACGAGTACTAAGACGCGGTGATGATGATACTATAGTTCCAGAATAATAAATATGATATGTATAAAAAGACTTACCTAAAATGACCTTCAAGTTAGCTTGGTCGAACCTCAGATATATTTTCTGAGGGAAGTACGGCTTAGAAGGGCATCTTTCTTTAATGCTTTCTGTTGAGAAAAAATTAAAAACACTACACTTTAATGATATTGTTAGTATTTTGGTGACATCATAATCATCATCACTGATAAATTTTCTCTATTATATTGTGTTTGCAGGTGCTTTTAAATAATATATTTTGGACTGCATTTATAATAAACCCTTTGTTTGCTTTTGCACCATGTCATGACTAGACCCCCTACAATTGCATCCTGGAATCAAAACCAATTTCTCATAGGTGGGTTGATGAATGAATAAGCACTATTAACTGTTAACATCCAGACAGTAAATAATTTCCCCCTACTTATACAATTGGTTAACAAACCAGTTCCCAAAATATTGTGCATGGTAATTGGTGATTAGCACTAACTAGAACCTATCAAAGCTCTTCTTCACAACACAAAGAGATGAGTAAAATGTAGCAATGGGTTTCTTTTAAAACAAGTGTCCATTATGGCAAACAAATGATGATGATTATTTTGTTATTAATATGTAAATTAAATGTTTAAGTGCTATTGATTGATACACAAATATTTGACAAGATGGCGATGTAGAGTTTCATTAGGGTCATATGTCTTGGTGGCTACCATAGTAATGTATACCTGCTGGTTCTGTTCCATTGGCAGTCGCTCCCCCAGGAGTGTAGCGGGTGCTTCCGGTAAAGGGGTCATGTGCTGGAGCGGGTGTCACCATCTCACCCATGCCAGGTATATAGCGTGCTCCCCCTGTAAAATACACAAACTGCGGTGTACCATTGTGGAACACAACAATCGTTGCAACAGCTACCTTTTCTCTTAGCATAGAATTTTCACATGTCACCCTGATGGTCAGTCGACCAAGTATGCAAGCTTGCTCGGCCCACCTGCCTGGCTATATGACATTAGCCATGACCCACACGCTCAGACTGTGTCCAGACATGTAAAAATAGTAAGAATAGCAATTATTAAAGTATTTAGTGATCTATTTAACTATTTTTATTTTCATTGTCTTGTCATAATAATGCAACTTTAGCTGAGTATTAATTCAAAATAGATGAAAATATTGAATCAGTTTACTGGTAAGAAGTAATTTTAGAGCTTTATTACATTATTAATATGAAATTTGCAATTTCACTTATAGTTAAACGATTCAGAACTTATTGTTTAAATAAACATCAAAGTTTTGTATTCAAGTGAGAATATCTTTCACATGACTTTATTTAGAATTTTGCCGACCATGTTTAAGATATGAAGGGCAATAAGTATTAACAAGTTATACCGACATTTTAACAACAGTGCCAATTCAAAATTTTTCAATTCTGATTCAATAATATTCACAATCAAAAAATGATCACTCACACACCCTTAATAAACACAGATGATTCTATTTATTATCTACAGGTCAGCAACCTAATAAAATGCAACCCACTGTCAAGTGGTTAGGAATTTTTGTCCCTTATACCTAGTACGCACTAGGAAACATTTCCCTGGAACCATTGTTTGTCAACATGTTACCCTTGTTTCAAGTTGACCAAATGTTCCCTAACTGTTTATAAACGGTTGGCCAACAGATGGGCAAAATTTTTTCATGTTGACTTTGTTTCCCAGCGAGGAAAACATGTTTCCCAGCGAGGAAAACATGTTTCCCGTGATCCATTTCAAACGGGTTACAAGAAACAATGTTGGCCAACATTTCCGACAACAAGCAATGTGGGCCAGTCTGACTCTGCTCTTTGGAAGCTTTGTTGACACTAGTTTGGGTTTGCTTGTGTCATCATAGATTAAAAGGTGGAGCGATAGTGTACTCGGGACCACACTATTGGGCCATTAAGCATTCTTGCAAACCACCCCAAGTACATCAGCTACTGATATCTTCTATTGTCATGTCGCGGTGAGCTGATAAAACTCTGGAAATGATTGAAATATTTCATAGAAATACACTGTTGTGGGATGTGACAGTTGAGGACTGTCAAAATCGCGTAAAAAACAGGATTTTTTTAATAAAATAAGTGGACAGATTTCAGTTAGTGTAAATGAACATGAACCCAGTGCTGTTTTCTTCTTCTCTGTCTTCTTGAACAGATCATAACCACATACAAAGCACAAGCCATTTCAGAATCCTCAACAGATATCTTTCACCCGACTGAACTCTGTACGGGAAAGAACTGTTTCATCATTGTAGTCTGGACGCAAAACAATGTTTCTTTAATGTTTGCTAACAATCTGTTTCCCATGTTGGGCAACAATGTTTCCAAGTGCGTACTAAGCTTTAGCTCTCTACCATTACAGGGCACTATGTTAAATCATGTTTATTCTGATTAATCCCCTACATTAATTTGTTTTTAAAAGGACTGCAAGCGCCATCAACTCTCATACTAAAGGACATTCGGACAAGTTTATTTTTCATTTTTATGAATCTCCCCCCCAGATTATCAAGTTAAGCCTATTATAGGGTATTTATAGCTTTCAACATGTTTCCAATAGTATTATCTATTATAAGCCTAACCTTAGTCTATAAATATCATAACTTAAATGTTTTAATTATAAGAAAGTACGGGAAACATTTATAGTTTTAAGATGTTTAGAGGGCCATCAAAGTTGCCAGCAGCATATCTACAAAATTTCAACTCAACATCTTTAGTTTTAAGGCTATTAGCTTTTCAAATCAGTATTTTTCCGTCTTAAATCATTTTTTTAGATTCAACCTTGCTTTACATTTTACTAATTTTAGTATTATTATTTTTGTTACTACCTAGAAGCTTGTAAAGTAAAGAAGGGGTTAAGTGGGAGGATACAATCTCCCCACCAACACTTGGGTTCAAATGAAGGTATAACACAGACGAGTGTTGGGTTATATCCTGTTTTTTTTCTCTTCAAAATTCCCAGGTGCAATGAGCAAATTGTGAGCAGAAAGGGAACCTACTTAGTTGCCCTTTTAATTTTTACCCTTAGTAAGTTTATTTACAACAATTATATTAGTCTTTTTTTATGTTAAATCTAGAGCATGTAAATTGTCTTTTTTCCCCCCCTCTCTTGTGCCCTAAATATATATACATCAACATACATACTTAAGTTTTTTAATCATTCCCGTGGATAATTACACCCCCACCATGTGATAACACCCCGAAAACAGATATACAAGTGCTCTTGACTGCTGTGGATGTCTAAGTTAACCAAACATTTTTCAAGCTACGACTCACTGACAATGACATTAGTAAAGAGGTTGATTAGACACCAAATGTAACAACAACCTAAGACACTACAGGGGTAATACTGGGTGCAGCGGGCGACTAAACACATCTAGCTGATTGGAAATTAGAGCTCGCTTGAAACATGGGACTTAGTGCACTGTGTATAAATGTGACCGCAACTGCGAAAAAAGTTAAAATAAAATACCATTATAGCAAGGCAAATATATGTGCTCACTGACAGCCCAAATAGTATACAATATGTACCTGTAAATGGGTCAGAAAACTGAGGCAAAGGACTAGCATCCGTTTTGTTGCTGTTGGTAACAATGAAGTTGGCTACTTGGTCAAGGTACAGTTGGCTCAAGTGATTGTTGTGAATGAATCTCTGCGCTGCTACCCACGGATCTTCATTCTTGTTGTATGGTAGCTTGAGTGGGGGTTTACCGTCCTCCACATCCACGCTGAACACATAGTCGTATTCCTACACCAACACACTAACATTACCGCCAAGTCACTTGAACATGTTATGTATGGACTTTTTAACAGAATCCTCAAAAGGGAAAATGTAATAGGCATGAATGTTTTTATTACTTCAGAAAAATTAACTTTACACAGCATCTTTATATTTACAACATTTGCTTGGTAGTTTGATTATTTGTCTAAAATTGAATTTTAGTAAAGTAATGATTTTATAAATATTTTGGTATATTAAACTTAACAGAATTATAGAGGATATTAGCACATACAACTAGTGGTTAACTGAAGCACAGCTTCATCTAAAATTTAAAAGTTTATCTAAAATTTTATTTAACTATTACAAAGTTTGTTTTGGCATGGGAACAGATTTAATCTCTTCTTCTTAGTATTGCTAACACCATCTTTATTTCTGAAGTAGAGATTCAACTGAAAAAACTTTGGATTGGAATTAAATCTCAATAAGATTTAGGAAAACTTGCGTAATTTTCAAATGCTAATACTTGTGGAAAATAAGTTTATGTGTTGTGTGTGTGCATGCACATGCGGGCGTGTGTGTGTGTCTGTATGCGCTAGAGCTCCAAAACCAAGAAACCTAGGGAAATGAAACTTTGCATACTAAGGGTGTGAAACTTGAACACTTTTTGAATTTGCGATCCTGATTTTTTAAGACTGCTCGACCACTGGTTCAGGTTAGACCTAGCTCTCATAGACTAAGAAACATTGAAAGCTAAATGAAACATATACACACACATACATATGTGTGTACAAAGGGAAATCTCACTATATGCGTCTTGGGATTATATTTTTTAAATCAACAACATGAGATTATTATTTTTACTTTTAGATCCATTTCGATTCTGATGCCTTTGATCAGATATTAATAAAACTTTAAAACTAAGAAACATAGAAATTGAAAACTTGGTATATGTACTTGAGGAAACTTGAGAATGTGAACATAACTTTACAGAACTTCCTTACACTTCAAAAACACTTCACTTCTCCATAACAGGTCTCTTAAAACACCTATAGAAAGACTCCCCTGCTGTCCTCTTCTCATTATATCCTCTCTACTCCCACCCTTAGTTTCAATCACAACTATGACTGTGTGGCTTTAAATTTATTTATCAGTTAATACTGCTAATATATTTTAAAATAAAAAATGGTTGTATTTATTAGTATTGTTTGGTTTTTTAGTATATATATAAGATATAAATAAGAACAGGGTTATGCTAGGCTTCATGGAAAACATGAAGAGGATCTAGAACTATTAATAAATCTGTGCTAGTTTTAGCTCTTTAAGGTAAACCTCTTTTAATTATTTTAAGTAGATTTTGTTATATATGGAAGAAGGTTAGAAACATTAAAAATGAACTACATAATACATTTACTATGTGTGTGCTATAACTCTTCAAAAATTTCCTTTTTCTCCCTTTTGTACTTTTTGGTTTCCTCTTTTAGGAAGTTTTACATTCCTTCCTGATAAGTTCTGATGGAATAAAACCTAGGTCAAGTAATTGGCAGAAAATGATCATTTTTCTTCAAGAAGCAGCCATTACCTCTTTGTCCAGTAGCAGCAATGTAACGTGTGAGCTTATATTCTTTTCAATGTACAAGACATTTTGGGTTCATTTCCTTTTATGTGTTTCCATCCCTTTTTTCTATGTTTTAGTTTTGTATTTCCACTTCACAACTATCTTTATTGCAAATTATTAATAATAGTATTATATTATACTTGCAGCTTAGGGTTTATCTTTATGTATTTGTAACAAAAAGTCTATCCAATTTGAAGCTTCTTCTCAAACATTTTTTCTAATGGTGATAATATAACAGAAACTATGGGTTTATATTTTTTACAAACCTGCGATAATAATCTTTAGTTCTAGCTTTAGGTTAGTATTCAAACTATGGCCACTGCTCACTTAAATTCCAATAAGTTTAGCGAACAATATATTTGCCCTGATCAACTTTTCTTCATAAGCCATCACCAACTTAACTATTATATGTATGAAATTAAGTACTTTAAGCAAAATATATAATATGTAGTTAAATAAAAATGATGGAATGGAGGAGAAATGAAGCACAAGAAAAAACAAAAAAACACTAACACTTATTTACAAAGACTTGTAATAATTCAATGCATTTACAGCATATTTATCAGGAAGTAATAAACTAATAAACTAAAATGTATATAGCCTAAACCGGTAGTATATGATGCTAAAAAAAACTAGACAGGAAGTTAGCTTCAGTGATACCAGCTCAACTTTGAAAGATTATTTATTTATATATTAAACTTTACTATTAGAAAAAGGACTGGGAAAAGGGAGGTATAATACCCATTTTCAAGAAAGAAGACAGGAAGAGGTGTACAAATTATAGGGGGATACCGGTGATGGGGCACTGTACAAAAATATATGAGAAAATACTGGAAAAGAGAATAGGAAATAAAATGAAAGGAAGGTAGAAAGAGGAATAGCACAGATTTAGGGAAAATAGGTCTATAATAGACTTAATCTTTGCCCTATGACAGCTGATGGGAAGAAAGTAAAAATATGGGAAAGACTTGGTAATGGAATTTATGGATGTGAAGAAGGCATATGACATCATGGAGAGAAATATAGTTTGGAAAGCGATGGAGGAAGCCAAAGTGAAAAGAAGAGTTGTAATAGAGTGAAAAGAATGTATGAGGATAACAGGAGTTGTGTTACGACGGAGAGTGGGGGTACGGAGTAGTCCCAAATAAAAGAATGGAGTGAAGTAGGGGAGTGCCTTCTCAT
This sequence comes from Timema genevievae, assembly GCA_902155825.1. NCBI lineage: Eukaryota > Metazoa > Arthropoda > Insecta > Phasmatodea > Timematidae > Timema > Timema genevievae. The sequence goes on from CABFWO010004997.1 coordinate 19,016, forward strand.
TACTGTTATTTGTTATGGTAATGAACAAAGTGATAGGAAAACTTGGGGAGGAAAGAATAAAAGCCATGATGTTTGCTGATGACTTGATGGTATGGGGAATAAGGAAGAGGAAGTACAGGAACAACTACGAGAATGGAATGAGGAAGTGAAAGAGTTTGGAATGATATTTAGCATGGCAAAGTGTGAAGTGATGGTAATGACAAGTAAGAAGATAAGGCCTAGTAAGGCTTTAAAGTTGGATGGAGTAGAGCTGAGGAAAGTACAAAACATATAATACCTTGGAAGCGTGAATGAGAAGAGGCCAGCAGGGGAGTCTTTCTATAGGTGTGTAAGAGACCTGCTATGGAGAAGAGAAGTGCCCTTGAAGTGTAAGGAAGTGCTGTACAGGCTGTACTTTGTACCCATAGGAACAGATGCACCAGAAACATGGACATTGAATGTAAGAGAGACTAGGAAAGTGGAGGCCATGGGAATGAAGTTTGTGAGGAGCATGTTAGCACAAGGAGAAACGAGATTAGGAATGAAGTTATCTGGGGAAGAGTAGGGGTACAGGAAGTAAATGAGATAGTATAGGAAGCAAAACTGAGATGGTATGGTCATGTAATGAGGATGGAAAAAGAGAGGATGCCAAGAAAGAGATGGGAGGAGCAGATAACAGAAAGGAGGAAGAGTGGTGGAAAGATAGAGATGTAGGCATTTTACTAAAGTGACCCGGCCATAGGCTGGAAACAGTTGATAAAATGATGATGATGATTATTAGAAATGTGAGATCAATTTACCTGAAATGTAGCAGGTCCAGTAAAAAAATTATTTATAGTTTAGTAAAGTTTTAATTTAAACTTGTATATAAGCAAACCTACTTTCTTAAACCAAATAAAAATGAAAAAAAAAAAATGATCTCTTAATGTTTTATACCAATCTTCTTAAATACATATGTTGTGAGTGTAGTCCAGTTGCACTTGACGCTTTTCTAAGTACAATTCAAATACGAGACTTTGATAAACCTATGTAATCTGTTCCTCAAATTGGCTTATTTTTACTACCATTTAGGATTTTCATGGACAAGTAGTTGTCCGTATTCTCTGACTAAACCTGTGCATGTACCTTGCCAGCATAGAGTTGCTTCTCGCCGGAAGTAGCCCCAAGCACGTCTCCCACCTTGGTCCACTCTTGACTTGCGGCAGACCAACTGTAGCAGACAGCGACCCCTCCCTCCTTGACCAGCTTGGTTTGTCCGTCGCTAAGGCCTGGTTTCACCAGCACTTCCTTCCCGGGAAGGCTGTGACATGAAATATTGTTTGTTGTATGACATCCTATTTTTTTAAATGTACCACTTTATTAGAACAATGTGGGTTCCTCAGGACATAGAAAATAAAACATTGACTTCTTATGTCTTGGAGGATGTGATAGGTAGCTGGTGAGTGTTACTCTATAAATTAAAGGTCTGAGAGCTAAGATTTCTTCAGTTCAATGAGTCACCAGTAGGTGACATGTGCAACAAGAATCAATGAACGCAAGGCAGATATCACAACTAACATACCAGTGAAGAGCAGTTTATGGTGCTACAACTTGGTAGGCATTTTCCTCTTAATCAAAACAAAGTTGGAGGTATTTAATTTAATATATTTTATTTTATTAGCATTTAAATGCTTTATCTATGCTTGTATTACAGATGCCATCTAATAATTAGGGTGTGTTAAAATACTGTTTATAATTATATGTTGTTTTTAGCAGCATGTCTTACTACCGCTTCAGGTTATAAGCATATGTACTAATTATGATAATGAGTTAAGGATGAGAAAGGGTGAATTTAAGGGAAATGTGCCTGCATTTGTGTGGAGTGAGAGTGAAAAACCATTTTGAAAAAAAAACCTCAGTACACATAGCCAGGATTCAAGCCCTGATCTCACTATCATCGGCAATCTATTTCAACACGAGTGTTGACGCCTTAGACCATGAAGCCACAGGAGCATGTATTTATATGTTGAAATAAGTTATCTTTAGTGAGATATTTTAACATTCCAAAGTTTTTTTGAAATAGGTGAAGGTCATTATTATATTTCCAAATGTCAAAACAAAGGAAAGTTGACCTTCAACTTCCAACATTTCAACGTTTCACACACCCCATGAGTAAATTTAATTCTAGAAAATCATTAACATTGTTTACAAACATTAAATACAAACCTGACATAGATAGAAGGTCTTAAATAATAATGTATACAGAAATTTTATTTTTCCTCAATTTAATCTGTGGAATAAGCTCTTTCCGCGAGAGTTACAGGAACATCTGTTTTGAGCAAGTTTGGGATCCCTCACAGGCACAATACTTGTCTTTATAAACAAAATTTACATTATTTGAACTAAAATGTGTTGGCAAGGATAAATTATGTTAGAAGTAATATTATAATTATTGGTTGTGATATAAATTTAAAAAAATCACTAGGATCAATATTTATAACCTGATAAATAGAAGTGATTTAGTGGAAGAGATTAAACTAAGGGCCAGTTTTATAGTCAGACTTAGCAAGCCTCAAGTGCGGTGCTACGCTAAATACAAGATGACACCTACTCAAACTCGAATGGAATGGAGCCTTTTTCAATATGAAACTGGCCCATTCTATTCTGGTCTAGGTAAGTGTCCTCCTGTATTTAATATTGCAATGCACTTGATGTGTACTAGGTCTGACTATGAAATTGGTCTAAAACAGTAAGAAATCACATATAAAATATGGTCATTATAAAGCTTAAATTGTCAATTCACAACTTAGTATTTAAATTCACACAATGTTAACAACAGCTATGGATGATGTTATGATTTACGTACTCACTAATCTTGAATCCTCCAATTTCCTTTTCTGCCACTGTGTTGATATTCGCCACCTCCTCCTCAAACTTGGCTAAAATTTCTGGACTAGCGTACCTACTGGGGTCAGCACTGAACACTCTCACAAGTCCGTCACTGAAAATAACAGCCATAATAGAGACGAACAAATTCATGCTTTTATTGATTACAATTGTGACTTTTATCATAGATTTCTATTTCTCAACATTTTAAATTTCTATCACCTTCCATGCATCCTAACTAACTTTAAAAATGTGTCATTTCAGGGTTCCTATAGTATTTGTAAAAAAATTCTCCCTGACTTTTCCCCGACTATTTTCCCAAGTTCCCTGACCAACTTCTCATAAAATTTCCACACTAATTTTAGGGTACTATTCATGTGGAAATTTTAATTTAATTACATTTATTTCGGCCTCCTCCCCCTCCTCCCCCCCTACAGCCGACCTTGCCTCACCTCTCATGGAAGAGTAAGAAAGCAGACGTCTTGCCAATTAGTTCATGGAAAATGATAGAACAATAGCAAAATATATCAAACCCTATCAAAAAGAAAAGACTGAAATCCATTTGCAATTGTTTTGCAAAAAGCTAGTTTACACTTCAGGAATGGATCACAGGCTGTTCTTTTCAGTATCCCTACAGGTTTTGTTTTAGGTTTTGAGAAACTTAACAATGTGGTCCCAAATTTGTAATGCCCTTTGAAAGCACGTTGCATTCTCTAACCACTGCACACCACAGAACCTCAAAGGAAAAGTTGTACACCCCGTCAACTGGGTAAACAATGCTCGAAAAGCTGTAGAGTCAGTGAACAGGTGGTACGTGTAACACAATAAGCAATTTATATCCCAATTGACAGGTTCCATTCCTGTTTTCAAGAAACCATGAACTACATGAAGTTCACATGTCCCCAGATTTATCAAAATACATAATTCATTGTCTGTGACAGATTTGATGTGTTCCTGAAGAAGTGTTATAAACATTAAATTGACATTTGGGCCATCCATTGACACTTGTATCAACTTAGAGAGTGGAAGAGGAGAAATACCATCCAAGAAATGCTTCAGTAATTCTTCAGCGGTGCTTCTATCGAAAAAAACACTGTCCAAGCAACGACTGACGACTTTATGATTTTCCTTGTCCCAGAATTTGAATACAATGTCCATTTGCCCTCTTTGAATAACTTTATTCAATGCCGAATCAAAACATATTACAAAGTTGTTAAATGATTTTAGGCGGTCCAGTAAATTGTTATGAAAGAATGGAGCCAAGCCATGCACAATGAAACATACAGCCTTGTCTCCACCAAGAGTAAAGGCACTGGCAATGGAACACTCGGGAAACATCAAATGAAAAATGTACTTAAATTATTGCACGAATTGAAATACATTTTATTGTCAATAACTTACAAAGCCCAAATGACTTCCGCCTTATTTATATTATCTTTCATAACAAAAGTGTTAGGGTTTCTTCGAGGCACTACACTACTTTCAGTTTTAGCAACACCTTCCTTCTGCAGCTTTACAATTTCTGATGAAACAGAAGTGTGACATGGATTGTCATTTCCCTGACTGTTATTTTTTTCCTGACTTTCCAGATCGTATGAACCCTGTATTTATATATAAAGTGTAGCATCTTTGGAAAAAAATATATATCCTACATCAAATAAAAAAGTAATAAAACAAATCAAGCACGTTTTGATTCGTGCAATATTACTAGAACACAATGGTCATTTTGAGTACATTGATGATTTGTCTCAAATTAAATTAAGTTGGATTAAGCTAATAGTGGGCTTAAGGCAAAAATATTGAATTTACTGAAATTTGAGATATAAGAATCCAGATATGTAAAATTGTGATAATGATAATGATTCTTGATTCTTTTAATAATAGAAATAATCATGAATATTAATTTTATATCCTGATAACAAATGTTTTTTTAATTACATTAAATAATATTTTAATATGAATTTTTATTTTAAAATCAGTAAATAAAAGAAATAAAAAAACAGGGAAGGATCGACAAGTTTTGTATGTGAAGTGTTGAAAGAATTCACCTTGCTTACATTACCTATGTTTAACCAAATATTAGGTTGCAACAACAAAAAACTATTAGTATGGACTGCAACACTTAATTTGAAAAGTTGAAGATACACAAGGGTTAGCAGAGCTTACAACATCTTGGATGGGAGTGAGTCAGGGATTAAGGTCATCACATACCAACGTGCTGGTGAGCAAATGTATCAGCTAGGGGTATACAAAGTTTTTTTTTTCAATTTGAAGCAAACTTAAAATGAATTTATGAAATATTCTCAAAGCTGAATCTAAGTATGAAGATGTATTTTTAGTTGTTTTATGTCCGAAAAAATATTATATTGTGGTTAATTATATAACTTTAAGCACTAAAATTAATTGTATGTTTTATCACACAATTGTTTGTAATAGCAAGCTACATCATCACAGCTTACAATTCAATTAAATCAGATTACATAAGATGACTACTGATTTTTAGTGTACATGTGACAATAATTCACTATAATTAATAAATTATTTTAGCTGTCAATAATTTTTAATGGCTAACTATGTTCCGAAGCCAAGCCAGAGTTTCGATGCTTTGCACACCCCTATTATCAGACCAGAAACATTGCAATTAGTGCTGCATGTATATCTCGACCTATGGCCCTGTCACCTGTGTTTCGTTTCTAGAATTCACAATGAGTATTATAGATGAAATATTTATTGAAATTCTCAAATTAAATGGATTTTATATTTTTTTATAAATATTAGTTTTTTTATGTTGATTAAATTTTCTCCGGTTAATCATTTTCATTCTATGTGATGTAATAATTTAATTGTGGGCTATGAGCTTCAAAATGATTGCTTCAGTGTGCAATATTGTGTTGGTGTGTGAAGACCTTCACTTTCACTTACCATCCACCAATTATATATTTTTTTAAACTTGGGAGCTATTGTTTCACATAAGATGAAAGAAATCTCCAAATAATGATCATGGTGTCTACTCAATTTGACCAATGAAATTCCCAACTATTCCCCTGATCATTTCTTAAAATTCCCCGATTCAAAAGTATGTCACACCCTTTTATCCCCCTTTTAAACATTAATCTCTTTTTATGAAGTTTTAATATTTAAATAAACATGTTTTTTAATTTGTATTAACATAGTCTAATAGGAATTAGAAAAATTATAGAATATATTACACAGCAAAAAAAATAAAATTGAATCAAAATGTAATTCACAGATTTAATGATTATTATATTTCATATTTAAGTAAAACAACATTTTCCCGGATATTTTTTTAATTATCGATTTTGATTTTTGACTATAGAGTTGAGTGGGCTTGTTGCTGACAAAATAACTCACCTTGTTCCAGCTACTATATCCTTGTTAGGTAGAACTGCCACAGACCACACACTCTGACACGGCAAGTGAATGGTCTGCACACAATCTGCAAGCTGCCAAACCCGTAATGTCCGATCTTCCCCTGATGTCACAAACGACTCTCCTTCTATCATCGCAATACTACAAGAGAGAATGAGGACACACAGTGCTGGGAAAACACAAATCTGATAAAAAATTTATAATTTATTTAAATGTTTATGAATAAACATATGTTTTTAAATAGCTGTGTCATTTTCACATATTTATTTTGGCAAAATTTCAAATTGCATCACAAATAATCAACTGTTGCCCAGCTTGTGGCAGGGTAATTTAATAAAAATGCCTCCATCTTCCTCTTTCTTTGACCATTCTTCCTAGTTTAGTCATAACCAAAAAATGTCTGCCACCACCTGCCCCATTCACACTTTTTGACATAGAAATCACAATTAAATAAGAGTTAAATAATTGAGTATCATAATCGACAGGAAACAAGCCTGGATAAAACTCATCAACATTACTAACACAAAGGCAGGAGACAGATTCTGCCAACTCTACGTCCTCCAATACAGAGCAATCATACAACCTAGTCCTCCAATACAGAGCAATCATACAACCTAGTCCTCCAATACAGAGCAATCATACAACCTAGTCCTCACATTACAGAGCAATGGAGCAAGAGTGGAAAACCATTTTGGAAAAAAAACCTCTTAAAACACCCGACCGGGATTCAAACCCCAATCTACTTGTCATCAACAGTCTAGTCTAACACAAGAGTTACGCCTTAGACCATGTCACCCCCGAAGCAGGTAATCCCTATTTGATATACTTGCTGTGAGGAATCACATGTGAGAACAATATAAGAGAAAATAATGGTTTAGAGTAAAACCTTTCGGTATCCTTTTCTTCAAAATTGTTTCTATGCCACTGCATACATATCCATGCTTATCAGGTTAAATCTATTTGATGAAAGAAATTAAAAAGTCAGGTCAGAGCTCTTCATAAAAATAATGTTTTCTCATTCATTTGTATAAAGCGACTGTTTAATGTGACTTTTAAAAACTATCTCAAAGAAAGTGGCAAACAGTGAGAATGACTTCGCAGTCTAATCAACAAGATAGACAGGTGAAATGGGAGAGAACAGTTCTTATAAAATCTTAAAGTTGAATGTAATCAATAACTGGATACAAAATGCTCCTAGAAAATTAAAGTTGGTGGTAAGGATTACTCTCCGATCAGGTGGTACTATATGATTTTGAACAGTGGCAATGCTCTACTCACCTGTAGATGTAGTTGGTATGACCGTAGAGAGTAGCCAGACATGTGCCACTATCAGCATTCCAGTACATGACTGTTGCGTCATTCGCACATGAGAGGAACTCTTTATTCGATGTAGCCACCAGTCCACGGACACAATCGGAATGACCTTAAAAGACAAAATATATCGAGAATATAAATGTGGTAGTTGAAAATCACACATTTTAAGTACTTAGCCAATAAAGATTTGTAGTTGTAAACCAATTATAATATTGACATCTACATTAGATATTTAGCTTGAGCTTACTAGAGTATTTCTGAGCTGGTTATAATAGATATTTGACAGCCTGTGGGATATATAGTTTATGATGATGAAAATCACTAAAGATTTCATGTGTACTCTTATGTTTTAAGTCTATGTAAGTCTTGGACATAAATAGAATAACTTGAAAGCAAAGTCCCATCAGTAAATCCTAGCATTTACTGACATGTCTTGGTAAAAGTAAACATATGTACTATTTTAATTAATTAACCTATTATTTTAGTTGGCTAAATTTTAGAGGTGGAAAATTCAATTCCTTGATACCTATCGATTCTTAAGGGTATGGAGAGGATCGAGAAAATACCTCAATTATTGATGCCTCAATTCCTAAAGATGTGTGCAAATGATTGAGAATGCTTTACCAAGAGATTAATGAATATCGGATATTAAAGGCCGCTTGTAACACATTTTTTCGTTAATTATTCCATATATTTGTATAGTAAAACTTATAAAAGCATTGATTAGATTTGAAAACATATAAATTGATGTTTTGCTTCAATACGTAAACATATTTACTGTGGTAGCATAATGTATTTAAGGAAAAACACAAATAACTCTTCATATTAACAAATACCAACCCTGTGTTAAGAAATATATTACGATTACTTTGCAAATTTACTGTCACAAATTAAATAGTAATAATAATATAGGTAAAATTTATTTCAAAATTTTAATGCTAAAATTAAAATCATGACTGTAATTAATTTTGTAAAGGCAAAAATGTTTTAAAAGTCTAATTAATATTTAATAGACGTTCACCGAAATTTCCAGAATAAAATCAAAAATTGGTAAAAAAAAGGTTTACCTATCACGGCAGCCATATTGGTTTCTATTAGCATAAACCAATACGGCCGATCCCACTTAATTTTAGGCCTATTCTAGTAATAATAGTGTATCGAAGAATTGAGGTAAAAATTTAAGAATTGAAATCGAGAATCAGAATCGAAAAACTGGTATCGTCCCATGTCTACTCTATTTGTTTTAACCACCAAAAAGCTATAGAATGGACTAAACTTAAGAAACACAAAGCTAGAGTGAACCAGTTTAATGCAGTTCTTGGAGAAATATGGCTGTATTCTGACTGAACGAAATCTAGGCAAGAAATGTTGCACATTGCTTCTTGTCACAACATTATAGAGCTACTAGATGGGGCTGTGTTTACTGTGAGTTTAAACACCTCATCTGCAACCGAGGTGTTGTTTTCTTAAAGGTTTGAAAATATAGTCTAATATTGACCAGAGTAATTTCTTCACAATTTCCAACGTGGAGAGACTGTTAAACCATCTTGATCAAATAGAAGGATAATTTTGGAGTTTGCTGAAGGGCAGTTTCTGCTAAGGAAACCAGTCGGTGATAGTTATCGTTATATTTTTGGAGCTCTCATTCATTCTCCTGGGAGGTTTTCCCTCCATATGGCCTTCACTTTATGGCACCAGGAGTGATGCAACCTGAGCAGTGGATGTCCAAGATGATTTATTCCCTTAAGGTGTGGATGTTTCATACACAATTCAAGATGAATGTTTTGAGGAGAAAGGATTTCAACAGATGGCCCACACATTCCCATGAACCTGTTGCACACCCAATGAGTGGTTTGATGGCCAGTATTCCACTGATGAGACGAACCTGAACAGCAAGAGTATCTGAGGACTCAAGAATCAGAGGTTGTCTTGGCTGAGGAATCACCTGTTAACTCTCCACCACTTCACGCAAGCGCAAGAGCCAGAAGACTTTCAGCATGGCTAAATGACTATGATACTTCCAAAAAAAGACAAGTGAAAATATGTTATGATTAGAGACATGCATAAGGGGAGGTTATTTTTAGGGGAAAAGTGGTGTTATTTTTCCCAAAAAGCGATGATATTATAAGCTGAAAGCGATATAATTTATCTAAATAGAGGTCGAATTATATCCATTAAAAAAGACTAGAATAAAACCGTGTACATTTTTCGTTCATATTGTGTATTTAACTATTTATTAACATATTCTGAGAAAAATCAAAATACACACAAAACATTTCATGCTTAGTAATATCAAACTCGATATCTCAATAATTTTACCTACGAGTCTTACAAATAGCAATATCGAAATAATCGATTATCAATTTAGGGTTAGACCAAACAATAAACATGTCATCATAGAAGACTAAACTACTATCAAATAAGTAGAAGGGAATAAAAATTAGGAAGAAATAATTTTACCAAACATGACACACGCTTAGCAAGGTCCATATATATTAATGTTCTTGCTTGGACCTAGCGTGAAATCTTTTAAAGGCTGAAAACAAAGAATTGATCTATCGAACTTTAAGTATCAGAATATGTAAAAGTAGAAATTGTGATTTTTAATGTTGAGCTTAGAAAAAAAGTCTAAATATCTTGAAAACACTAATTTTTCCTGTGATCAGTTTTATACCTATAAAATAAGAAAAAACTGATACTATCCATGTGAACTATAGCCCTGGCATAGTGCTATTTCCAATGTTACCCCATTGAAAATTATATTGCATGACGTGGTATTTGCCAAATTAAAAAGAAATTGTGTTTATTTAGAAAAAAAAGCTTGAATTTGTTTTATTCTTGTGAAAACAGTAGAATTTGTGTATAAATTCACATTATCACAAATGCAAATTTTGCATGTCCCTAGTTATGATTTATGAAGTGAAATTAACGCTTACAGCAGAATCATGTGTCATAATCTTATTGCAGTTTTGCTAGTGGTCTTTGGAAGCAGTTGTTTTTGTGTGGATCCCAATGCTCGTTGATTTGATTAATTCATCACTAAAGTTGATCTTGTAATTTGTGAAAACTATTATAGTTCCGTCAATCTTATAGATACATTTTAAAAGAGGTTCATAACTCTTCTAATAACACTACAACCCTAATAAATGCTCAATATATGTGGAAGGGGGGAAATGGGACCTAAGTGGTTATTTATCAACAAATGCATAGCACTACAGAATTGGTGTTATCTTCTAGAGGTTTAGATTTGATTAGATGGGCGGATGTGAAGGCACCAAAGTGTCTTCAAATAGGGGAGTCTCTTTTTACCTTTGAGAGTCCTGAGAGGCTCGCCAGTTGATGTCCAAGTTTTGATGTTCTTGTCGGCTGAGCCTGTGACTATGATCTTTGTGATGGTGAGTTGGATGACTGCCCACACTGCCGCCTCATGACCAGACAGAGACATCAGTGGAGAATCGTTGCCATGAGCTTTCCACAGTTTAGCTGTCAGATCCCAGGAGGCACTCAAAAATGTCCCTTCCTCAATGCCAGGGCTCAAACCGCACACTGGCAACAAAACATTCAACTCTTCAATAAGAAGCTTATACATATCTGCAGTTTAGAAATGTTGAAGTCGTTTGTCCTCAGCTCAACAGATATCTTACTAACCATCTGTACTACCATGTCTCTTGAAGACATGTACTCAGCTCAACATATATCTTACTAAACATCTGTACTACCATGACTCTTGAAGACATGTACTCAGCTCAACATATATCTTACTAACCACATGTACTACCATGACTCTTGAAGACATGTACTCAGCTCAACAGATATCTTACTAACCACCTGTACCACCATGACTCTTGAAGACATGTACTCAGCTCAACAGATATCTTACTAACCATCTGTACTACCATGACTCTTGAAGACATGTACTCAGCTCAACAGATATCTTACTAAACATCTGTACTACCATGACTCTTGAAGACATGTACTCAGCTCAACAGATATCTTACTAAACATCTGTACTACCATGACTCTTGAAGACATGTACTCAGCTCAACAGATATCTTACTAACCACCTGTACTACCATGACTCTTGAAGACATGTACTCAGCTCAACAGATATCTTACTAAACACCTGTACTACCATGACTCTTGAAGACATGTACTCAGCTCAACAGATATCTTACTAACCATCTGTACTACCATGACTCTTGAAGACATGTACTCAGCTCAACAGATATCTTACCATGACTCTTGATATCACAAATATGTACTCAGCTCAACTACTCACCTGTACTGCCATGACCCTTGAGAACACAAAGAGGTGTAGGGCTCTCTGGTGTGAATACGCCGATGTTCCTGTCATTGCCACCAGTTATAATAAGGCCTAACTTATGTGAGCCATGAGGTTGTAGCACACATACTGATGACACGAAGTTAGTGTGTCCAAGCAGCGTCTGAGACTCACTGAACCCAGCGTTGGTACTGGAAACAGGGAGAAAAAAAACCCTCTTCTTTAGATCTAGCTAAGAAACTAGTTCACACCCACTAAATATATGACTCTTAACTTCTAATGGCAGGTCACAAAGACATAAAAATATTCGTTAGGTTTATACAAAACGAAATTGCTGCAGACTATGACAAAACAACAACTTGTAAACCATTTATCAACCTTAAACAAATTACCTAACTATACAGGCACATATCCGGAATTTTCTTTCGGACCGGGGGGGGAGGGGTATGATGACTCATTCTTCAAATGTTGTTTGGCGATGACAACGGTTGTTTCAAGACTAAACAGCAAGGGGGAAGGGAGGGGAGGGCAAATTTAACCCGCTTGGAGAGAAAATATATATCAAAATTTCATACCTATATTGAAGTTCTTGCAATAAGAAATAATTTATATACTTTTTATTACTTTAAATAGATTATATACTAGTTTTGCATACATTTTCTATCAAAAGTCATAAAAAGTTTATTAATCATTAGTGAATGTGCAAGCACAGGTCAACTGTAATAATTTTTTTTTACGGAATTTTGATATATTCTCTGTGTGTGGAGGAATTACTGAGTATATTATATCTTATTATTCACGATGTTTAGTCCGGTTAAGAAAGTGAAACTGAAATCAATTACTACCGTTATTTTTAATTAGACATTTATTATTACAAAACAAGATAATTTTATAATTTTTTTATCTTTTTATAATAATTTTTAATTTTTGTTTAGATTTTGAGGGAGGCGGAGCTTTAACCCCCTTAACCCCCCCCCCCCC
>CABFWO010004997.1:31905-54943 GCA_902155825.1 Timema genevievae
CCCCCCTTACCCCCCCCCCCCCTGGATACGTGCCTGTACCTATAGGTCAATTTGCACCGCTAATTTGACACATGAAATATGTGATGTTAGGGGAGAGAGAGAGAGATATATAGTGTGTAATGGAGGGAAGAGAGTTGAGACTGCCTTAGTTTACCTTTTTTTAGCCTTAAAAATAAGATATTAGTTAAACACACTCTAACTCCGTTTATCAAATTTTATTATTAAACATTTAAATAATATAAACTGCGATTAAAAAAAATATTTGTCAGGTGAGGTTAAGAACCAACATTATTGGATGGGTCGTATGCAAGAGCATCATTAAGTGGACGCTTAGTGCAAGTGGACGCTTAGTGACGTTGGTTCACTTGTGTAATCATAGGCTGGAAGGTGGACTGTGAGTGTGCTTGGGACTACACTAACGCGCCACTAAGTAGCCACTAACACTAAGCAGTGTTCTTACATACCACCCTATACAATCTAAACTAACCCAGTGTAGTGGAGTTAGTAATAGACTAGTGATGTGATGACAAAGAAAAAATCTGACGTACTTGAATTGTAAGTTGTGATGATAGCTTTGTCAGAATAAAACAAAATACATAGCCTATAGTGAACATTGTGCAATGAAATATTTTTCAAGTAATTTTAGTCCATAAAGCTATAGGCCTATAAATAACCACAATACAATATTTTTCAAGCATAAAATAATAAACAAAAAATATTCAAACTTTGATTTGGCTTCTAGAGTATTTCATATATTTGATTAGAGTTCGATTTGAATTGAAAAAGTGAACTTTGTACACCCCCATTAACCACCTATCCTAAGCCCCATTCTTGGCTAAGAATATCCTTTTAGAAAATATACAAAAAAAACCACTCTAATAGAGACTAGCTAAGATTGATAAAAGTTTACGATGTTTAGCTTTCAGCTTCGAAAATGATCCCAAATTAAATAACCGATATGGTGCACCGCACAGACTTTCTTACTCCTTTATTTAAAAATCGAGACATTTACTTAAAACTCTTAAGAAATGTAGAGCAAAATAATAACTACTGCTGCAGAAACATAATGGGAAAATAGGGCCTCACATTCTACTAAAGAGCCCAAATGAAATAATATACAATGTTACAGAAACAATGATTAAAAGAGAAACATCAGTGTCCAACAAAGCAAATAACAATCAATTCACTATTTTAGACCTTCATAAAAAATATAGGTCTATATTTACTTATAGCTTAGAAACTCATGGTTTTATAAAAAAATGTATATTTCAAATTAAAGAATTTTACTTTTTTAAAGTCTTACATTTTTGCTAAGTTATTCCATGTTTCTAGGATCAAAATGGTAGATTTCTGCTAACTCAATGTAAAGTGGGCCTACCCTCAAAGTCATTTTCACTGGAAATTGAGAAGCGCCTTATTGTTTGTAATGTTAAACTGTGCCTAGATATGAATTTTGATCAAAATTGTTAGTGCCAATTTTGAGTAAATATAGAATTTTTTTTTGCCCCTAAGTAAACTACCCCTAATTTTAAGGTTAGGCTTATATATTGTATATAATTCCACATATTAAGGCTAAATAATATATAAGTATATTATTGGGTTCCTTTCCAAACTAGCTTAACATAACCTTCATTACGGTAATTACTCGGCTGACTTGATCTAGCCTTGCTACTGTTTCATTCACTAATAAATTGGAGTCTCAATTATTTTCACAAAATATACAATTATTTAACTTTCGTAGTATAAGATGATCTCACATCGTAAGAGATCATGGATCAAATGACATGTTCATTGTAATGATATTGATTTGGACCGCTCTCATATATTTAAAAAGTCATGGATGAAGGTATTTTTCTATAAAGTATCGTATGTAAATTATCCTTTTAAGACTTCATCCATGGAGAATCATGCGCTTTTCAAGAATAGTCTAGAAGGATTGCACCATTAAAACTTATTTTGTATTTCAAAATTTCACTCCGTAGTATTTACCAAACAAGCAAGAGACGCCAGCTCCCTATACCCAATAGGAAGCTAGCCTTCAAGACAACCTGTCGCAGGGACGCTTTTGATTTGTTGGTTTTGATACTGGTCACGAGAGGTCCAAGGGGCAAGGGGTATGTCATATATAAGCTATGTGTGCGTATGAACACACAGAGAATGCCGGCGAGATAAAACTAGAGAATGTGTAATATCACGACAGTATATAATTTGTATTTCAAGTAAAATTGTATAAGAAGATATAATCACTACAATAAATCGTGTGCAACATTAACAGTTGTATTTATTCCAAGTAAAATATCGTAATAATTGGCGCTCGATCACGGGGCTATAATTACAAATTATCACAAATTAAACCGCAACACTTTAATTGGCGCCCAACGCACAATAGTAACATAATAATTGGCGCTCGACCACGGGGCTATAAAAACCAATTATATCTCAAATAAACCGTATCGTAATATCATCTAGTAGGTCTATATTTATCTTTTGACTTTAGTTTTATTGAGTTGTCTGAATGTTGTAAAAATAAAAGTTTCAAATAATCATAATTATATCATTGGAATCAACAGCTATAGTGAGAACCAAAGGTGAGATTTTTTTTTCTTTTTTTTTCCATTATTAAATTATGATAAATTTAATGTTTTCTAGCACTTCTTACACACAACAATAGATAAGCTAATTTCCGATTGTAGCAAAACAAATGTTGTGGAAAAAATTCTACATTAAAAAATTCTTAGAAAACTAACCTAGTTGCTATTTTAAGCAAGGTCTTAAGATAGTTACTGTTTTCAAAATTTTTATTTAACTACACATGAACAATTAGGCTAAGCTCAGAAATTTTTATCTATTCACGCATAAAAGGTTGGGTTAAGCTCTGTTTCTTAATGTTTATAATTGTTATTGTATTGTATAATATTGTGTGACAAAAAATGCAGTAGAGATGCTTGACAATCTGCTCATGTGCAGTTGAAATCTGTGATGCTATACTTTTGATGGTTTTGTTGTAAGACATTAAGTTTTTATAATCAAGATACATTTTTTTAACACCTCGTTTTACTACCCATTCGGGTTATAAGCTTATCTAAGCTACCTAACTACGCTAATAGTTTCAGGCATTAGGGAGGTTATATTAATATGAAGTGTATCCACATTTGCTTGGAGGGAGAGTGGAAAACATATAAGAAAAAGCGCCCTCAGTACAATCGATCAAGACTCTAACTTTGATCTCCCCATTATGAGCAGTATAGTCTACTCAAAGAGTAGCGAATTATACCACGCGGCCACCAAGTTATAAAACAAAAATAATTACTCATTTACAGGAATTAGGTTTGTTACTTAAAAAAATAGATCTGTAGTAGGGCCTAATTGTAAACACTTAATGTCTAGTAATAAATCTGTTAAATCACCGATGGGGATAGTCTAAGGCTATTCTAGGAATGTTTCATTAACACAAGGAACTTAATGTTTGTCTATAAATATTATATTATTATGGTTTTGGTTTTTCCAAGTATAAAGTTGTGCTGTGAAAATAGATTATTTAATACATACAAAGCTTTGGTTACTTATATAAAAAAAATAGTAATTTTTCAATTATATTTGTTCCTGGAAGTTGCTTAGCAGAAAATTATCATGTGAATTATATGAGTTTTCTAATACTATTTTTTACAATTTAGAATTTTTTTCACAGTATTTATTTTGTTATAACTGGAAATTTATATATGTTGTTGCATGTAGCCTATATGTGCTAGAAAAAAGTTTCTAATAATTTAACAAAAAAAAAAAAATCCCACCCTCAGCTCATACTATCCATGATTCGACATTTCCTTGGTTATTATTAGCGCCGCGACTTACTACCCGTTCGGGTTATACACACTTACTCTAATGTGTAATGGTAGGGTGATTGTGAGATGAAATGGAGGACCTACAGTTTAACGTGGAATCCGAACCACGGTGGAGACCTGGCATTCCACACATTCACAAGTTGTGATTAATACACGTCTTGTCAGAGGTGAAGGAAGGGTTTGGCATTCAGATAAATCTGTGCAGTGACCGAGGATTGAGCCCCGGACCCCCAGCACATAAGTCTGACACCTTACCTCTAAACCACCGACATTTCCTTGGTATTTTAAGTGAAATAGTGTATTGTATCATCATCATTCACACACAACCTAACATAACCTAATCTGCCATGTCTGAGAAAATTAACCGTTTAAGTTAGGATAAGTGTATAGGTACATTAATTTTGGTAGACATTTATGCAGGTTTTGACGTTGAAACGTTTCTGGGAATATTGAGAAATACCTAATGGCCGAATTCAGATAGGCCTACCCTGTTAAATAGCAGAGTTAAATTATTTTCTAAATTTGGACTTAAACCGTGTTAATATTTTAATGTATTTCCCTTTAATTTGTCAAATTAGCCTAAGTTGAAAAAGTTGTCTGTTAAGTTAGGAGGCCTATTGTTATTTTCATGAATTTTTTTTTTCAAAAAGTAATAATGTTTGCAGACAAGAACCTTTAGGCCCTACCTATTTGGTGTCCATAGTTTAGCAGACTTGTCCCTGGAGCCAGACACAATGCATCCATTTCGGGTAGCAGCTACGGCCCGGACATCAGATTTGTGGCCATACAAAACGCAACTCAACTTATAAGGCACCTCAGCCATCATAACCATTGAATGCAAACTACAGAACAAAAATTATTTTGTATGAAGTAAAGCATTAACTGTAATAATGTTACACGGTATTTTATTGCACCCCTAAAAACCTTGACTAAACACACCCCAATAATTAATGCTGAAATATATTTCTACGATATGACTAAATAATTCTTATAAGTCACTTGAAGCCATTGCAATCAAGATCAGGTAGGCCAACACAATTATTGGTAAATCTTGTCAAGGTCTAAGAACACTGGTCTGACCCAATGTAAACAGAATAGAAGGTAGGGCCAGTTGGAGAAATACATATGATTGGCTGAGCGTGTGACGTCAGCGCTTAAAGCCGTATTTTCACGTGTCTTTTTCAATAAATAATGCAAGTAATTCATTTATAATGAAAATAAAAATTAAATGAATTTGTTCATCACATGTGTCATTTATCATAGTGATCATGTTGAGAATAATCAACTACTGTTTAATTTATTGAAATGGCGCCACGTGCTGGTTTATTTTATACAAATCACTACTTATATTCCACAGACATTCAAATTGTATGTAACAGTCCAAAAATGGGTCGGTTTGTTCGTCTCACCACTTAAATATAATTTTTGAGATATCTTATAACAACATAATGTCCGTGAATATCTAAATAAATCTTAATAAAAATTAATTAATTAATTATTCTTGTACATGTTCACAAGGTTCATTTTATTTTAATTTTCAATAATGATAATAATTAACAATGAATAAAAGTATAACTCCTTTTAACTTTTAATGAAATCGTGAAATTATAATTCAGTCTAATGAAATAAGTGTTCTGACGTTCATTTTGTATTAATCTTCAGTGAATCACTGAAAATGACACGTGAGAACATAGCTTAACATTCACAAAGCTTTATGAAAGACAAATTAAGTCCTTTCTAAATAATTATTGTTAGAAATTATAGTATCACATTTGGGAACATTAAACATATTAATACATATTTTGACTCCACACCAATAAATGAGAAAAACTGAATAAATTACACTTAAAAAAACATTAAAATATGTTCTAAATTATATACGTGTTGGAACTAGTGTATTAACACTGGCAACATTCAATTTGTTTTTAAGTTCTTGGAATTTTAGTTAACTTTCAATTTAGCACCATAAATATCAAAGTCACTATCGGGAAAATGAATGGAACATATTCGAGCAAAATGTGTTTTAATTGTGTCTTTCCTTTTACATTTGAGCTCCCATGTACGGGAAATTTCTGTTATTATTTTGTCTTTCTACTTTTAAACATTTTCCTTGTAACCCCATTGTACAATTATTGAAGTTGTACTCCCCGTATATCTTGATCTAGATCGATCCAGAAAATCGATTCAAAGCCCATGAATCGAACATCCCTAGAACTCACTGAGCATAGGCATTGATCTCTATAGTATAACTGGATGGACATACACATGCACATTCCAAGGACAAAAGCGTGACGCTCAAGTGTATCGTCTGCTACACTGAGGGGGGGAAAGATTTAACGGTTTCTTTAAATGTTCTTATGCGAAAACATGTCTCTGATGAATAAAAGTGTTATTGTTTGAAAATAGTGAAGTATTATACCATACTTTCCTGAAGAAACATTTACATTAAAGGATATACAATCCAGTTTTACAGGTAATACTGTACAAATACGAATAAAACCTTAGATATTTCAATTTTTATGTAGTTATCATCAATGTTGTTTACAGTCTGCCACGACAACACTTATATTTAAAGTTGGTTATTAGCTTGTATATTGGTTTCAGAAACCATATTTTATTGAAAGTTCTATAAATATAATGAACAAGGTATCTTAAAAATTGATTACATTTGTTTGAATGACAAACTTTGAATAGTTGCCATGCATTCAAACTATCACTTAGGTTATAGGCTTGTGGAAAGTATTATTGTAATAATACCTGTTTTTTTAAGTTGGCTCATATCTTTCAGAAACCATATTATGTTGACATTTCGATAACTATAATGAAACAAGTTAGCTAAAAACTGTATTACATTTGTTTGAATGACACACTTTGTGTAGAAGTCTTACGTTCAAATGATAATTTAGGTTATTGGCTTGTAGGAAGTACAGTATCTTATAAACCCGGATTTTAGTAATAATTCCAATCTGTAAGGCTTTATTTCGTACCAGAATACTATCATATATATAATATTTTGGTAGGATGAACGGCAATTTAGAACAGAAGTAGAAATTTCCTTCTGGAAGGTCTTTTATCCTAACTAGACACAAATATAGGGTAGGATTCTGGTACGAGATAAAGCCTTAAAAGTAAGCTTCCTTCAAAAATCATCGTGCATATTAGGCTACATCAACTTATTTAAAGAAAAAACTAACCTGTTTTGAACTTTTATATGCTCTTCAAAGCTTTAACTAACATATTTATTTAATTTAACCACTCTCACATTGATGTATCTCATATAATTAACCAAATTAATGAACGATGTCAAAATGCCACATTGCCTTGTATGGGTGAAAGAGAGAAAGAGATACCCGAAAGTTTCTTTCTCTCTTATCCCATGGTATGCAGACGACAGCTCGAAAATTTCAGCCACAGATGTCCATCCAGTTATAGTATAGAGATCAATGAGCATAGGACGTGATCAAAGCAGTCCTGCCAATTCACATTAATAAAATTCTTGCCAGAATTAATCAAAAGTGTATCATTTCTCACTAGAATTGAATAAATTAAATATAGATTTTCATTGTTCATTTTTTTAAAACATAGTGGCTAAAGTCTGTTGGCAAATAAAATAAAAGATTTGTCTCGTTAAGATTATCAAGGTCGATACATTCTCTAAAATATATTGACCAGAAAAAAAATCTTACAAGTTAAATATGGTTGCAAATTAATGTTCTAGTATACACTGCAATCTTTAAAGAGAATGAATACTTCATGTCTAAGAAAATACGTTTACAACCCACTTGAAAAGAGAATTAAAGCACTAATGACAAACTTAGTTTAAATTCACCTATATCTTAATTTGATTACAAATGAATTTTTGAAGCCTCTTCAAGGAAAAAAATAAAAAATAATGGTGAACAGTGATAATATTAATATAAAGATAGTCAATATTTATAAATAACAGTAAAATATGTGCTGAGCTAATGGGCATTTAGCTCTCACAACTAAGTGGCTGTGTCAAAATCCAAGGTATCAACAATGTGTCCACGTCGCTGCAGTTTGAATTTCCCATAGCCGACCTGATACGGCGGTTATGCCCCGAGACCATCACTAATGAGCCTCAATTAATTGACACCGGCCACCCTTTCTAGCACTCTCTTGATACGACGTGATTGGCTGAACTCTCCCTCCTTCCCCTCTCTCCTGTATTGGTCACTGTCGGGGAGTTTGTGCTATTATTTTGCGACGAGCTAATATTTTTAATACACAGGACTTTTATTGTCTGGAGCATACCGGTTGTTTAACTCTTAGTTCTCTACATCTTTATATCAGCACACAGTCAGAGCCGGACCTTGGGCGCTATGGCGTCAAGGAGAGACGAAACCAGGAGCAGCTGGAACTAGCCCCCGCCATAGCTGGTTTGCTATCATCATTCATTCGATTGTGGGTGCACTATACACGCTTGTACTACTCTACCGCCAGAACTAGGATAAAGAACTACTGGCATGGAATTGTGTTTGGTTCCAGCCGACAAATGGGCTGGTTTAACTGTAGTCCAGTAATTTGGTATTTTTACCTAGAAAGTTTTGGAGAAGTCCTAATTTTTGGTTTCTTTATGTTTTTCGGAGTGCTGATTATGAATTTCCACTTTGCCCCCTCAAAACTTTTCGGGAAACATTAAAAAAATGCAAAAAACAACAAAAAAACTTGTCAATTTTTTGTTTTTGGCTTATAGCATGAAAAATATGCACTCTTACAGAAAATGTACCGTATAAAAAATTAAACTAGAGAAAATTTCCCACTATTAAGCTCTATAGATTTTTTTTCCAGACAAATAGTTTAAGCGCAAGTGCGCGCTGAAATAGTTTGTATATGTTTCCCTCGCCTCGTATCCGTCTCTCTGTCACGCGATCTCTCTCTCTCTCTTTCTCCCGCTCCCCTCCCTATCATTTTTAAAACCGGTTTGGCAGGTGTGGAACTACGTGTCGGCCATCTGTCCTTGAAACATGTTTGTCTGAGTACCCCCTTCGCCCCTTCCAAACCACCTTTCTCAACCCCTGCCACTCTGTTTGAGAGGCAAGCGATTCAGTTCAGTTCGGATTCATTTCAAACAACGTACCGGCTGTAATGTCTCTTCGGGTGTGTTTTATTTGTGATAGTGGTTTGGAAGATGGAAGTAAAGTGACAGTAGTGAAAAAAAGGGCTTGAAGACATTTAATGAAGCAAGTAAGCAGAGGAAGGATGGAAAGGGCATTCATCTGAATGGGAAAACATCAATTGAAGTTCACGAAAAATATCGAAAGCAGTACATTAATGAAAAATTAATTGCTGCCTATGTTAAGAGGGCTCACCAGGGTGGTCAGACGCAATAATTACGCTCCTCTGTAGCAACCTTAGCTTTCAAAACTTTTTTTTTTGTGTGGATTAATGCTATAGTTCTAGTCTAACTTACATCGCTGTATTCTATGCGCAGTACTTGGTAAAGTTTAAGGAATTGACTTTTGTTTAGGTATATTTGTGATTTAGTCAGGCATGCAAATAGATTATTAGATGCTAGTTCGGCTCGCCCAGTGCCTATCGTTTATTGTTTAGAATGTATGTAATGTGTAGTTAGTTCATTGGGGTTGCCTACCTTAATAACACGAACCAGCTAGGATTAGTTGGTTGCGTGAACCAAAATTTGTAGTTTGGATTCATGAAAGACTATAATTGATTTTATAGATATACTGGTTGTATCACTTTGTGAATTGGTGGTATTTTTTAGGATGTACTTGCCGTGTTTAGTTTAATTTAGTAACGCTATAGCGTTTGCTTAAGTATGAAGCTTCCTTTACGATAGGATAGCTGAGGGGTACGTAAGCTCACAGTAACCGGGAGTTACCAGACATGATTAATGACCCAATTGGGTCGGCCGGGCCTTTTGATGGACCCTTTTTTACCTTAAGTTATTTAGTATTGTTATTATGCCTCCTTTAGGCTTCTCTTGTTTACTCGAGACCGTAACGGCTCGCTGTATTGTTTACAATTCTGTCGCTTTAGACGGGCTTCTTAAGCCTAACGCTGGTAGATACTGAACTTCATTCTGAGTACACCTTTATTGTAAAGGTTTGGTCGTGAGCCCAGCAATAGCCTACCATTGCTATTACTGTGATGCCCTAATTGGGGCATATTATTTGTACACGAGTGGAACGTGGTTAGCTCCCCTATATTGTGGCTATGGCGTTCGCGCAGTATATCATTTATTTTTTGAAAGGCAATACATTGCTGGTTTAATGATAAGTTCTAGCCTGAACTTTTATGTACGTAGGTAGCCAAGAACGGTATGAGCTAATGTGCTAATCTTAGAGAACTTGTGAAGTCAATCCCACCTGTTGTGGTATTTATCTTTTCTTAGACAATCTCAGTATTCGTTTTTTTTTGAACCCTATAGACTGGTTGGTTTTGTTGCCGCCTAATAGTTATCTAAATTGATTAGTTTAATTTCTAATTGCTTAACGCTCGTCGCCACAGGCGATTAATTGAAGGGATTATTCATTTACTCATAGTGCTCAGTCCAAAGTACTCTACGAGCTAGCAGTGACCTTAGTAGCCAGCAGTCTGATGTTTGGCTGTTTCATTTATTTACATACTCTTGTTCCAATGTACATCAAATTAATCAAACTACTGAAACCATATGAACTACCATTTATTATGCTTATGTGTTTTTCTATGTGCTATTTTAATAAACTGCTATTACCTTTGTATTTCATGCTATGCGTTTATGCAAACCCTCCCTTAGTTAAAATAAGAGTAGGGTGCAAATAGTGTAAAATGTTATCAATGTTGACTGTCCTGTGCATCACATGCCTTACCCTCATGGGCGTATGGTGAAAATTATTAAGGGGGGGATTATGATTATTGTAAACAGAATTTTACTGGAAAAACTATTTATGAGTGATTTAAAAACAACATACATACTAAACACTTGCAAGCTATTACTTGGCATTACCTATACATGTATATATGTGTGTGTTGTCAAGTCAGTATATATATATATATATATATATATACTATAGTTAGCTATAATACATATGTAGTGGCTCAAAAACATTACAGTTTGCATCAATTAAAAAAAGGTCAAATTTATCATCATCACAAGATGAAATCTATCCTCCTTGGACTCAGTGAAAACTTGGAGATAACTTTATCTGTGTCCACTTCGATTTCTCTGTGAACACTGAGTAAGGCAAGGCTGGTTAGGCAATCTTGTGCCATGGTGTTACGCAAGTAACTTTACGATCTTTTCAATGTCTAAAATGACCTTTTAGGTGAAAAAGTAGAGTTAGGAAGAATCGCCTGTATCAGAAGAATTATCCTCACATTTGGATAAAATATTTCACTACATTGCAAAAATGCTTCTATTGCAGTGCTTGGCCTGTCTTTTAGACTTACACTGCTCTACTTCTTCTTCTTCCATGATTGAAATTCTGCGACGAACATATCAGGATGTGGAAAAAGTTATCTACAAGTTTTGGCCACTTTCATTATCTGCAAGATGTTTAGAGATCACTTTTTGGATGTTTGAGAGAAGCTGGTTGTAGTTTCGGCACCGTTCCTTTAATTGCACTATTACGTTGTCTATAAATGGAAAACATATTGCCATCCTGTAGTATTCCTCTGGACCTGACGCTGTAACATTTTCTCTATGGACCTGATGCACAGTTGATCTGGGCATTGTGATAGTGCCGACAACATTTGACGCCAGTATTAATGCTATTGCATACAGCGTCATAAATAACTTCTTCGGAATTACTGCAGTGCAGTTCTAAAAGTTACAAAACTGTGTAAACATGAGAGCAGACTTCAGAAATATTAATCTCTACTTTTTGAAGTGCCTTTGAGAGCTGTAGTGTAAAAGAGAATATTTTCTCAGTTACAATGAGGAACATTAAAAACTGCCCTGCATTAATACACTCTAATAATTGGTGTCCCAAATTTGAAGTTTCTAGATTTTCTAAAGACTGAAGTTTTTTCAGTGCATTAACTACTGACCTATAAACTTATTTGAATCTTATCACTGCCTCATGTTTACTAGCCCATCTGGTTTCGCAAAGTAAAAGGAGACATTTTGGTTTTGAAGTAGGTGAATCTTGGACAATGCAGTCTTTCAACACAGAATGTCTGTATATTATTCAGTACATTCGCAGTAGAAAGCTATCTGGAGAACAGACCATACACAATTTTATATAAATATATATATATACATACACAGAGAGAGAGAGAGAGAGAAAGAATGTTGCCAGTATTTCGGGGTGGGTGGGTTTCAACCCCCTGAACCCCCTAGAGTACGCCCATGCTTACCCTACAATACATGTTAAGTAAAATAATAACTAACCACAGCAATGTGTTTTATTGGAAACCAGAAATAATTTAGAACGCTATGTTTTTTAATATTTCATGTAATGTTGGCAACCTTATAGGAGTTTACGAATTTCAAATAATTACTTAAAATTATTTAAATAATTTGAGGGAGCTAACATACTGATTTGGTTGCACTCTAGTATACACGTAGTAAGTTAAGAAGATTCCATCCTGCTGCCATCTAACAGAAGTGTGACGAAGCTTTTACGTTAAACGCTCCTTCTGTTAAACCTCAAGTCAGCCATTTGTGGATACGATTTAGGTTTTTTCTTAAAGGTGTCTATTTCAAAACTGTCTAAATGGATACCATTCAGAGTGGATACAATTCAGGTTTTTGTGGATATAAATTAGGTGGATACAATTCAGGTTTTTTTCTTAAAGGTGTTTATTTGAAAATAATCTGAATGGATACAATTCAGCTCCCCCAGTGAACCGACACCCCAGCTCGTGAAGAAAGGCCCCGCCCAGAAAAATAAATGACGGTCGCTCAGCGAACTATTTTTTCGCTAGTATCTTTCCGCCCTCTCCACACCTCACTCCCACCTTCATTTCCGTCCTTCCAGTTTATTCAACCAGGTGATAGTGATTTCTGGTAAGCGGGAGACGCTTCTAGTACTCCCCCCCTCTCATTCCCTCTTCCCTCCTTCCCATTCTCTCTAGGCAAGTAATGTTAGGATTTTTTTGTACTATATCAGTGCTAGTTTTGTAAATATGGTCACCCATTGTATTACTAACTTCAGTCGAGGTTGACGACGTCTTTTTAGATTCAAGGGTATATTTCCTTTTTACAAAATTCATTTTCGGCGTAATGGTTTCATCACTTTCAAAATTATTTGGTTGGGGGTAATTATACTTAATGATTGTTTTAAATTCTATTCGGCGCAATTATTTCTTTTCTTCAAAATTACTAATTTGGGTTAATTAAATCATTTACTTTTCAGATATTTTTGGCTAGTATGAAGTCATGTTCAAACTTAGTTATGGTTGTCTCTCGAGGTTCTTATACCCTAGCTTTAAGTAATTTCTGTTTTTAACTATTTGAGGGTTTTAAACTAATTTTTTAAGTTACTACGGCCATGTTGTACGAGGAAAGACGCCGTGTGCTATCTGACGAAATTATTAGATTTTTACTTTACAATTTACCATGTGATAGCGGGACATTAAAATTAGGTCTAGGATTCTAACTGCTGTGTTTCTTGTTTGGTGCCGCTATGGCGCTGTATTCGATGTTAGTTTATGTTTGTGTTCAGCAGATTTCCTGAATTAGTCGGGGCGTATTATAATAATTGCAAGCATTTGTGGTTGTATTATCAATGGCCACGTAGTTTAGAGGCCATGAGTTGCCAAGTTATTGTTCTATTTAAAATATTGATATATATATGTATAACTTTAAATTTGTATTATCGACGATCACATCGTTTAGAAGCGCAATTATATCGGCACATAATTATTAGTTTCAAGTTACTAGAGTTTTGAGGGGAATTAAGTTGGGTATCGTCATAAACGACTTAATATATTTAGGTATTCTTGGTGTTCAGCTTTATACTGTTTGGGCGCTTGAGCTCTGCTCGAGTTTGTCACGATTGTAACTATTTAGTTACTTGGAGACTATATCAAAGGATAGGCTGGCGTCGACTCTCATTCCTAATAAAGCACTACCATCATTCCACTAAGCTTTGTACTTGTATAATTCATTTTTATTGTAAAATAGATCACTCCTCTTGTTGTTATTTATAATGGAAAGGGGGTTACATATTGACTAATTTCTTAATATCTTTGAACTATGTACGTGTTCAACACTCTTATTATTAAAACAATAAGTAATACATTTTTTTTAAATTAGAGGATATATTTTCAAAGTAGAGAAATTCATATTGGTGAAATTTTAACTCGGTATGTTGAAATTATTAACTTTCACTGTAATCTTTTTTTATTTACTAGTTGTTTAAGAATACCTTTATATTTTAAATACCTTTAGGGTAGATTTTAGATTGTTTATAGATATGATGAAGAGTCACAGATATTTCCATATTAACGAGATAGTTTAATATTAACTTTTATGCCAATGGAAAAATAAAAATAAATTGTCAGGGATTGTATGTATATTACATTATTTTCCTTTTTATTGATTTACTAATAGTATATTAATAAAATAAAACAAGCTTCTTAAACATATTTCAATAGTTTACATCTACCAAATTGGTTTTTTTAGGAAAGTTAGAAATATAATCATAAATCAAGTTTCTTATTAAATGTAACAAGTAACCAATTATATATCTGTAGATACAATAATACCAGCAATAAACGTTACTAGAAATAAATAATATAATAAATATCACACAAAAATAATAAATTAAATAAATAAGATATTAAATAAATGACAAATATTGTTTTAAAACAACTATGACCAAGATGAGGCCTATTTTTCAAAGCTATCATCTAATGACTCCATGACGATGCAGACGTAGCGATGACGTAAAAGATGATGACTCAAGTCTTAAGGAACCTCCATCTTTGCTTTGTGATTCTTACACTTGTACATTCTGTTGATTTTTTTGATGTCTCCTTTGCTGAAACCGTCTCGTTGTCCAAGATACACTCCCTTGACCTGCACAACATGGAAAACATTCAACTAACAGCTATCATTCCCAATGTTTGTAAATTATAACCAAACTTTATATTTTAATAACACTGGCACTGGTAATGTATGAGTATATTTAGCATCAACATTGGTGAATATTGTATTTCACTTTAAAGGTCCACAGTTAGATGTTTGAGTGAGTCTTTAGTTATCACATTTAGAAGCAAGGAATCTTTGGTTCATCGCTTCTTAGTAGACATTCAACAAATTTACACCAATGAGGTCAAAAAGGATTACTAGAATTTAAAGGTGTACCTGCATTTTTTTGTGGAGGGAGAGTGGAAAATAATTGATGAATAACTAGTCTCAGTACATCTGACTCGGATTCGATACTTAACCTCCCCATCACCGTCAAATCACAACACCCCGCATGCCCACCAACACCGGTGGCAAGGATATTAACGGTTAGAGTATAGAAGTAAGGATTAAAATGGAGCTTAGAAAGCTCACTAGTATTAATGTAAGGAGGGGATGATAAATCCACATTTTGAAAACCAGCCCCGGTACATCCAGCTGAGATTTGAATCTCAACCTCCCCAACATCGGTAATAACATCTATTACCAGCGTGACGCCTTAGATCATGTGACCCCGATGCGGGTACGTTAACTATCTAGAATATCATAATATATTCAGGGGCTACTAAATGTAATTTGTTGGAGGAAACGACTTGCTTACCGAGCTATTCCAAACTTGTGTTGGGAGCCACAATTTCTGAAAAATGCTACGAGTATGTAAAATTTTGTAATTTTATTTTCCTATAGTAAAAATATATTCTTCAATAGCAAATTAGTAACAAAATGCGTTCAAACATTTAGGCTGTTCAAAAGTCCCGTAATATCGACGGGAATATAATACCTTGGGCTCGATGGTGGGTTTGTTGTTAGAGGAGAATGCATGACCTGAATAATGCATCACACTCCCGTAGTCGTAATTGACCCCAAGGGCGTCTGTTGTTTGTTTACTGGACTTCTGGAAGTTGTTTTCACGGCCTGGAACATGAGCGTACTAGCAATATCACACAGAGCAGTGAAAATAACCGAATAGCTAGCATTATACTGCGATTTAAACTACTTTAGAATCCGCGTGGTGGGTAGGCTGGGGAGCATAGTTGCCACATAGTGGGAGTTTGCGTGGTGGGTAGGTTGGGAAGCATGGTTGCCACATAGCGGGAGTTTGCGTGGTGGGTAGGTTGGGGAGCATGGTTGCCACATAGCGGGAGTTTGCGCGTTGCTACTGTGCAA
The DNA here is from genome assembly GCA_902155825.1 of Timema genevievae. Taxonomy (NCBI): domain Eukaryota; kingdom Metazoa; phylum Arthropoda; class Insecta; order Phasmatodea; family Timematidae; genus Timema; species Timema genevievae. Next base: position 48,013 of record CABFWO010004997.1, read on the forward strand.
GCATAGTCATTGGCTGTCAAGAAATCTGGTAACGTGCATTGGTTCCTATAACAACTACCTGGAGGCTGTGGGTCTGGTCTGTGCCCTGGTGCAATAGGTTTAGTTCTCTAATAAGTACCTACAGTTTATTGAAGAAATTAATCCTAGAATTTCATGAGATTAGATTTAATTATTTTAACCAAGTGGGGAAAATACTGTCCATAGTATGAGTTTCCTTCGAGTCCTTTTATACTCGAGGTGTGAGCCAAAGTACACTCACTATTCACTCAGAAGATTGCTATCACTCAGTGTATACAGAACGTAAACAAAATATGAAACATATACAAATCCTTGATGATTTTGTTCACGAGCAAGTGGATAAGACCTATATCATTACTGGTCATACCTATCGAATTTTCTTCTGGTATCCAACCATTTAAGGAATTGTTCCTGATCCTCACCCAAGACACCACAAATTTAAGTTTTTGAAATAGTGCAACTAAAACAGTATAATTAAAAGTAATATAAACAAGATATGGGGATATTTAAGGTATATTTCTAAACACAGCTATATCAAGACACGGCTTACTAACTAACCTGAGGAATTGTTTATTTCGAGTCGGGATATTATCACCAAAATTGCACTCTTTAATTAATATCAAACAACATATACCTCCTTCTTTTGTCCTCATGGGAATACTAAATATTCTACCTCGACGAGTAGATTCAAACGAAAATGTAGTTGGGCTGTTTGAAAGCACAGCGCCTCAACCATTGTGTCTGGTAGCTGAGATAACCCAAATAGGGTTTGTTCAATTGCCAATTAGAGCTAAACGCATTTGTAATCACGCCAATGGGAAGCAGGCAGAGTTTAATTTAATCGCATTAGCGTAGAAGTATTGTGGGAAACTATTTAGTAAAAACCGCCTACCGATTTGAAACCCGACTTCTCGATCAACAGTAAACCACGATTTATAAGTCTTGCATAGTCCACAAACTTGCGGATGTGAATATCCGGGGAAAAGAGAGAGTACATCAGCAATTCTGTAGTATAACTTAAGGTCATATTCAAGAACAAAGATCAGTGTTCCAGTAATTTGAGAGGAACAATGGTGTGGAGGCATTGATTTGCTTGCTAAGCGCGGTGATTTTTCAAGAAATTACCTCATAGCGTGAGTGGCACAGTAGTAAATTCCTGAGGACGTTGCTAGCCCACTCACTACTATGGCAATGAAAAACTCCACTCACACTTCTGGCCCACTCAGCTTCGTTCTTACATATTGGTCTCAGAGTTCAAACCCAGATTATTCAGGAGTGTGGTAAACTTCTAGTCTACTAAAACACTGTAGCGGGAGATTATTTAATTATTGATAGGATCCATCTGAATAAATCGATCTATGCGTTTAGTGCACCACAAATATAGTATGTTAGTAGCTTATACCAACTTAATTATTTGACAAACACAGTACCCAGACATCAAACTTTATGTTTAACTCTCAAATTTGCCGATTCATTAATCCGGGAACCGTAATACCAACATAACTAAGCTATTGACTAAACCGGTAGCCACATGGTGTTAGTTGTCAATCTCACTAAACACTGCTCAGTAACAAGAAGATTGATGTTCTAATTCTGATCGGAATCAAATAAATTGATTGTCCCCAATTGATTTACCACGACAGCTTTCTAAACCGTATTCAATATAATGTGGGTGAACATAAAATAATTACATTGCTAATATCTACCTGTAGATTAATCCATTAATAACCGTGGTATTGAAGGAGATACCTTTAAAAAAAATTCGATGAATAGTGAGTTTTCTATCTCTCTCCCTCATGGCGTGTGCTAGTATACTTACCTCTCTGAATGTTTTCATAGTGAATAGTGAGTTTTCTATCTCTCTCTCTCATGGCGTGTGCTAGTATACTTACCTCTCTGAATGTTTTCATAGTGAACAGTGACGTGGCTATCTCTCTCCCATCGAGTGTGCTCGTGGTAGAAGCCCAGGGCATGCATGATTTCATGCATAGTAGTGCCTCTTTTTGTGAGACAGCCCGGAGACTGCAGGTTTAAATCCTGGCTACCCCCTGTGCGGCCCACCGATGACCAGCATCCCGTGCTACCACTCAAGAACTGAATATAGTCACGTTCCACCCCAGACCATGGCACGAACTTGATGCAGGTGTGGGTATGATACTCCTGAATGGCAGAATATATTACCTCTCGATCTTTGTCAGCTACAACACCAACACAACAACAAAATATTAGTAATCGTAACTTAAAACATTTTACTAACAATAGCAACACTTCATGGTTCTTATAAATTATTGATGAACAAATGTCATTAAATCATTATGGTTAGTAATCGTATAAGGCTGTATACAAGGAAGGCTGAAGCACAATCCAGGTAGGTTGAAGTATTATCCAGAAAGGCTTAACTAAAATAGAGAGAGGCTTGGATACTATTTGAGGTGTTTGGGTTTTTAATCTCTAATGACAGCAGTAGGGTTGACTTTCTCATCAATTTTTTTATTTTTATTATTCTTGTAAAAGTCACCCACCTCACCCCAATATGAGAGCTTAAGTCACTTAAAATTATTACTAGCGTTAAAGATACAATAGTAAGTTAATTCTTCTTTTCAGCTTAAACTATTAATACATACCGTTTAATTGTACTATATTTTGGTGTGAATGCATTTCAATGTATCTCTTTAATCGATGAAACAATAAAAATGATATGTTTACATTTTTTATATTTTAGTTATTGCTACTATTTTATTTTGCTTACTAAAATATGGGCTTAGCGTATAGTAGACAACTCCTCCAGGCCAGCGAGACCTCTCAGCTCTGAGTCCATTTCTTGAGATGCTTTCTGGGAATAATATATCACCCTCGAGATATTCCCCCAACTCTTCTGGGTTGACTCCCATGTCAGGGTGCCACTGGGCGACCTTCTCCCCTAAAATCAACCATCAAATCTTCCTCTATACACTGGACAAAATTTATCTTATAATACAAACTACCTTCAATAGGTTGATGAAGACTCAGTTGATTAAAATACAATATTATTGTTGTAAAAATAAAATTCTAACAATTTGTTAAAATTAAAATATAATATTACACCATGCATAAGAGGACAAAGTGATCCACCACAAACATGTCAACAATATGAAAACCAATATTTCAAAGATTGGATGGGTCGAGTGATCAATATTGACTTGAAATAACTGGTTGAAAAGATCAAGTACTCATGCAGATTAGGACAAAGTGATAAAAAAAAACTGATCGACATGAAAGGACCAACTGGTAAACAAACGTTGATGATGATGATGATGATAATAATAATAATAATAATAATAATAATAATAATAATAATAATAATAATAATAATAATAATAATAATAAATAATAATAGGTTGTTCAGAAACTCAACGCCCAAACTGAAAATATAGTTTGTTTGAACCAAAAGTAATACAAAATCCCTTGACATTTACATCCAAAAACTATGCTAATACCATTAAATTGTGTTCAAAGTTTCAGCGTACAGCGCTGGAAGAGCAAAGCCAGACAAACATGCGTGTACAACAAGTTGCATAGGAGTTAGGCGCGTGGAACTGCACATGTAATAATGGCAGGCACTTACTGTGATGTAGGACCGTTAATGATGACCCTCAGAACGTATTCGCATTTCTATATGGACTGGTGTGTTGTTTACTATTAATTGTGATATATTATGCTGGCGTGCTACAGGATGTCGAGCTATGCGGTGCCGTACGCCTAACTCCTATGCAACCTGTTGTCCACACATGCTTGAACAGCTTTGCTCTCCAGGCCCTGTACGCCGGAATTTTGAACACAATTTAATGGTATTAGCGTAGTTTTACGGATGTAAGTGTATCGGGATTTTGTATTATGGACTTTTGTTCAAACAAACTATATGCTCAGTTTGGGCGTTGAGTTTATGAACACCGTGTATTAATAATATGCATTCAAAATATTGTCATTTATATGCATAGCTCTCAGACATGATTTATTAAATACGATGGTGGGTATTAATGGGCTCATTACGGTTGGACCTCCTAGGGAAATCGTAAACAAGGCGTGTTGGTGAACTAACCCGGGTCCAGCTGTTGTGACGATCCGTTTAGGTCGGATACAAATGTTTTCTCAAGCTGAACGAAAAACAGCAAGTGATGGATAGTAAGACACAACCAAATCCTAAATTAACCTAACATAGTTTAACCTATGACACAACACGTTCCTAAGTCTGTGTAAAATGAAAAGGAAAGTCTGGTTGTTCCATGGGGTTGAATATTATGGATGGGCCCGAGATGGATTAGAGGATTAGTGGGGCCAAATTTGTATTTTCTTGCAGGTCTGTTATCTGTCATAATCATCATGGTTAGTGACCGTAGCCCAACTAAGCTATGACGATAATCATCCTGGTCAGTGACCGTGGCCCAATTAAGCTATGACGATCATCATCCTGGTCAGTGACAGTGGCCCAACTAAGCTATGACGATCATCATCCTGGTCAGTGACAGTGGCCCAACTAAGCTATGACGATCATCATCATGGTCAGTGACAGTGGCCCAACTAAGCTATGACTATCATCATCCTGGTCAGTGACAGTGGCCCAACTAAGCTATGACGATCATCATCATGGTCAGTGACAGTGGCCCAGTTGTAATATACCTGTATTAGTATATCCTAGTGCTTTACTGAGTGATCAACTAGCAGACATTTCGAAATTATTTGTTACAAAAACAATGCAAATTTTCCATTTTCAACCAAATGAGGCAACCGCATATTTATGTGGTAGACACGAGAAAGGTATGGTTGAGAGAAAAAGTGCTGTAATTTTCGTGAAGGAAGAGTGGAAAACCTTTAAGGATAAACTTCACTTGGTTGTTAATTGAACCAGATGATATTGAGGTCTCATCTCACCAACCTACCGATGCGGGTATTTAGTAGTTATACATTATAATACAAAAAATATTATTAATAGAGTTTATATGTTCTTTCCCGTTTTATCACTTAGCTGTCGACACTTTATTTGAAATGTATTAAATTATCGGTTAGTCTTAGATGTATCCATTTCTACGTTTATTTACCAGTTGGTCCTTTCATGACGACAGGTTGGGTGTCAGTCCCTTTGTCCTTCTGTGCATGAGCTTGTTGGCCAGTTGGGTAAATCACTTGACCCGCCCGGCCTTCAAAAGGTTTGTTTTCATTTTGTCGACAAGTTGGCTGTCCATTACGTGGACCTACTCGTGTCAATCACTTGACCTATCCATTCTTTGAAATTGAAAAGTCTCTGATAAGTTGTCAGTCTAATAACGTAGCGGTTATCTTAATGTCAATCACTTTGTCCTCCTATGCATGTAACTACTGACAATTATTTTGCAAGAAATTAAAACTAATAAACATAACCTGATTGGGAATCGAAGTGGCAAAGCTGGTTAGTCAACGCATCATCGCATAGTGCCTTAAAGGTCTCAATCATAGCATAACGCCAATGATGTATTAAAGTTTCTTTTAAACCATAATAATCAATATATACTTATAGGATGTACACAAAGATAAAAACTTTATAATTAATGAGCAATTTAGAAAATTCTATAGATATTTAAAATCTGTAACTAGCTTAATTTATAAAGATCACATTTGTTCAAAGTAGTTCAAGAGTTCAAAATAAAACTTTTTTATTTATATTTTAAATCTTCTTCAACCTTTATTCATGACTCAAATAGTAGTGTATAATATAACACTTGTTTTAATTATATCTACCTACTATAAGCTAAAATGAAAATCATTTACCGAACATAATATATTATTTAAAAAGTTGCCCTAAGCTGCCATAAAAAGAACTCCAAATATCTTCTAGAGGCTTATAATATTAATAAAATGTCTTTTACTCCAGTGGTCACGGATATATGGTCCCTAAGCCTCCCTATTACACTGCATTTATTTCTGTTTACGGCTTTTAATGGATGCCCCTCCCGCAAGTATATTTCTGACTTAGCCACTGTTATATTATGTATAGTATATAAATACATAGGTTGTTGGTCACACAATGAGAATGCCGCAACCTCTAACTAGTTCTATAAAACAACCATGAATTGAAAGAATTAATATTCCACTTCATAGGAATTATAATATAGAGCTAAAGACAAATAATTACAAAGTTAATAAATGGTACGGCGTACCAAACTAACTTTCTCTCGCTTTTGTCTTAAAATAGACATTTACTAAAAACTTGTAAGATTTCTGAAACTAAAGAATAAGTCTAAACATTGTTGTAGAAACAATACACCAGAGACCCGCCTCAGTGGCGTAGTTGGCTAATGCGCTAGTTTCTTTTTAGCTAGACTGGTGAGGATGGGGAGATCGAGGTTCGAATCTCGGTTGGGTGAACTGGAGGTGGCTTTTCCTATATGTCTTTCCACTCTACCACCACGAAAATGTGGGCTCAAGTCCTCTAAAATCAAACCTTTCCGATTCCTAATCCATTAGCGTAAGTAGTACCTAAACGTATAACCCGAACGGGTAGTAAGATGCGGTGCTAAATAAAAAATCCACCAAAGATCATAAATGAAATAATATAAACTGTTACTTGCTCTATGGCATTAGGAACTAGGAACACTGTTACAGAAAAAATTAGAAAAGAAAAACATCTCTGTCCACCAAAGAACATAAGAATCAAATTCATTTTCAAAGACCTGAATTAAAAAGTATTTATATCTGCTTATAGCTCGGAAGTTTTTGGTTTTATAAAAAATATATTTCAAATAAAATATTTTATCTTTAATAGTACTACAATTTTACAATGATAAGTTATTTTGCATCTCAAATAGTTGTGGAGAAACTATGGAAATTGAAAAAGTCCCTCATGTAAAGTTCCCTCAAAGTGATAAACAGTGTCTAAATATAGAATTTAATCAAAATCATT
>CABFWO010004998.1:0-34273 GCA_902155825.1 Timema genevievae
CGCCACATTAAATGTTCTCTAGAATGCCTAATTTCAAAGCACTAATGTTCATTTTCGGGCACATATGAGCACAAACGGAGCACAATAGAGTGACATAAATAAATTTTTGTTATGTTGTGTTTTTCAATATGTGATGGGCTAGCTTGAGCTCAAGTTGTCCCGCCACATTAAATATTTTCTAAAGGGGCCAGTTTCACAGCACAAATGTTCATGTTCGGGCACATATGAGCACAAATAGAGCACAAACGATTGAACAAAAAAAAATTTTTTTTCAGCAATGTGGCGGGTCAACTTGAGTTACGTACATTCACAAGCTAGAAGTCACAATATTTGAAACTTTGAAACACGCACTTATATTCAGGTGAACTGTTCTCAAACTGACGATAATTATATTTTCTTATACTGCAAGGAGCTCGGGTTTGAAAGCCACCTCCCCCTCTCCACACACCCACCCTTAAGCCATCCCTTCTTCAGATTCCTCTTGGTTTGTCAGCCTATTTGCCACTCATACTTGGAAATACCTCCAATTAGAAAGCTTTTGCTGTTTCCTAATGTCACAGGTTTCCCCTCTTTCAACAATCTCACTCAAACTCACTAACACTTCATATTCCCACTACTTCCCACTACAGCGTTTTCTTGGTAAAAGGGTCCTTACTCTTTTTACGGGATATAGGACTGAACACATTAACCTTTAGGGAATCCCTTGCATTCTCCATTGTAGCACTAGTATTTTCAATCGCCCACATGCGCATTTAGTGTTTGTTAACCTTACCACTGATGTGAAATGACGACTCGTTGCTGAAAATGACACGATTACCAAAAACCGTACGAATATAGTGACAACTTTATTTTTAACAGGCACAAGCCCCACTGGCCTAGGGAAGTTAGTAACTAACTCAAATGAACATCATCCAAAGCGCTGGATTGGCCGAGCAGCAGTTTACAGCATGGCACTCATATTTTTGACAGCCACAAGTCGGATATGTCAAAAACAAGGTCTTCATCTCTACCTTTCCTGTTAATTCAGCTGACGAAGAAAACAACACCCATTGCTTGAGTCGATGAATGTATTATGCTAACGCGTGTTTGGTAATAATTCGACAACCACGTTGATATAGTATGCCGTGTGACTTAAGCAGGGTTCACATTTGTAACAGTCTCTCTGATACATGCCGTGTGACTTAAGCAGGGCTCACACTTGTAACAGAGTCTCGGATATATGTTATGTGACTAAAACAAGGTCCACACTTGTAACAGAGTCTCGGATATATGTTATGTGACTAAAACAAGGTCCACACTTGTAACAGAGTCTCTGATATATGCCGTGTGACTTAAGCAGGGTCCACATTTGTAACAGAGTCTCGGATATATGCCGTGTGACTATAAAGGCCCGCGTAAACCACCCCCTAATTTACGGTATCAGAAGAAACCAATTTAGTTATACTTTGTCTTCGGTGGCTCAGTCAACCCACAGTGTTGCCAGAGCTATCAGCACTTTAGAACCCACCCCCTTCCCTTCACCCATCCAAAGATTGGGACTGAGTTGCAAGCAAACAAAACAAAGCTATAGTTCTCTGGAACCTTTATTGCAGGTAGCAGGTAGTCTAAACTTGTACATAGCCTTGATAATGATTATATTAGTACCATGTCTTACTACACGTTTGGGTTATACGCACTCACGCTAATGTGCAATGGTAGGGTGATTGTGAGATGAAATGGAGGACCTACAGTTTAACGTGGAATCCGAACCACGGTGGAGGCCCGGCATTCCTCACATTCACAAGTTGTGATTAATACACGTCTTTTCAGAGGTGAAGGAAGGGTTTGGCAATCAGATAAATATATGCCTGGACCGAGGATTGAACCCCGGACACCCAGCACAGAAGTCTTGACACCTTACCCCTAGACCGGCAGGTCACCCATAGCCTTGAAGAGAGCTATTACGGGAGAGTACCTAGGATTGTCACAAATAGAAGGCAATGCATTTGTCAACTGGTTAGATCTTTCATTAACGGGTAGTAAGACTCGGTGCTAATAACAATAACCATAGTTTTACTTTGTAAAACCGTTTGTATATTTCCTATTACTGTGCCGCAAAAGTTTTACAAGTCAAATGGAAAAAGATATATATGTAAGATTCGCCTTTTTTTTTTTTAAGTTTGGGACCAAATAGAACGTTAGAGCCATCATAATCTTGAGGCCGAGAATGTCCATGATTACCATAATTTCTTTAGCCTATGAGAAAGTAAAAATGCTAATATTTTTAATCAATACTATTTTAAATAATGTTAGGCACAGTAAAATTAAATAGTTTAAAAACAAAAATAGGTCTGTATTCAATTATATAGATTTATTATTACTAACTAATGTTCATCCATATTTTCGGGTTCGGATTATACGCTAATTTGTTTTTGAATACAATAATATGAGCTATTTATTCAATGTGAACAGTTAGTAAGACGAGGAGCTTAGAAAATATAAAAACATGTTCAATTAATGAGTTAAAAAATTGATATTCAATTATGTGCCCACCACGCGCAACGAATACATTTTAAAAATGTGTTTGAATCAATAAATATTTTCCTGCTCTTACTGTCAACTTTAGACCTCAACCTAAAGTATGATACCTGCTACCTTTCAAAAGGGGTGGGGGTTGAACTAAGCAAAGAGAGAGGAAAGGAACATTCCTACAAGTAGCGTTACACTTCGGTTACCAAACTATTTCAAATTTTTATTTTATAAATAAGATTTTAAATCTTAGTAATAAAATAATAAATTATAATTAAATAGATACAACAAGGAGAAAAATATTATCTAGCCTTGTGACTTCTTTTTCTAGCATTAATACTTACACCCATATTAATCTTGTTAAAGTAGTTATTCGTTTAAAAAATAATAGAACACTAAATAAATATGCTAATCCAATAAAATTGAAGTAAAAAATAGTTCTGCTTCACATAGTTAAATTCAATCTTGAATATTTAGCTTAATGAACTCATTATAAGCAAAATATTGCGAGGCTGAAAATGTGATAATTTTCATTGTAAAGTTTAATTAGTATGAGTAGTAAAAGTTATACAGTGTGTTCGTTCTAGATAATATAAATCCCTTTTCATTGGCGAAAACAGAGTTCAAATTCATAGAACGGTTTTTTCACAATCTTTTATTTTTTTAAATACCATATGAGAGAACGAGTGTTGACCGGCTCCTTAAGATGGGTTGCTAGTGAGCGTGAATTTAGGGCAGTATCTTCGAAGTTTTTATAGCATAAACATTTATTTGGCCAAAATAAATCAAATATTTCTTCTAGAGAAACATATAGTTTAGTTTTCTGCACATGCTAATCTCAACAGTTCTTTAATATCTGTCAAGAGTGTCCTGGAATTTAATGACAACTTTTTCTCTGCATTTAAAAAGTTTGTCACCAACTCATGCTCATGAGAGATATTCAAGAACTCTTGAGATTAGCATGTGTAGAAAGCTAAACTCTATGTTTCTATAGAAGAAATATTTGATCTATCTTTGCAAAAAAATGTTAATGCTGTAAAAACTGCAAAATTAATGCACTAAGCTGGCGCTCACTAGCACCCCACCTTAACGAGTCACTCGTATCGTCAGCCCGATCTGATGAGTGACGAGGATACAACACGAGGTTCTGTTTTAAGGATGGACTCTGAATAAGGTGAGAATGTAGGGGGCACTAGAAAAGGTCAGTTCTTTTGCAGAGTTTGTAGAAAAACAATGTTTTTGTCAAAATAAATCAAATATAGCCTCAGTGCAAACATAGAGTTTAATTTTTATCACATGGTGATATCAACAGTTGTTGAATATTTGTCAAGGATGTCCTGGAATTTATTGACAACCTTTTCTCTTCATTTAAAAATTTTGTTAACCCTGGAATGGTACATTGGGTCAATCTATGTCCCAAATAATTTTTGTTTCCTTATTAATTTAAGTTGATACATCCGACAAGCGCCACCTCCTGTGACTTTTACTTGACCTTCACTGTCTTCTACAGTAGTTGGTGTGTTTACTTGTTAGCAGTGACATTTTTTATACGCGACACAGTGACTTTGTAGCATACAGGACCCCAGCGTACAGTTAATGTAACTTTTCCTTTGTTTTAAATATTATATTTCTTTCAAGTTCTCTCAAATTTAATTGTGTAGTTTGTATTTGATATAATGTGTCATATCACACATGGAGGTTTTACTAAATGATGAAGACATTTTAGAAGACTCTGAACCTGATTTGTCAAATGTGTTCGAGGATTTGTCTGACAACGAAGGTTAAAAAGACAATATATAAGAAGAACACGGTGAAGATGATATTTTTACTCCTGATACATCAAGAGATAAATGTATTCCTGAGTCAGAGAGTGAAGAAGAAGATATGTGGCTCGACATAGAATAAAAAGAGCTTGGATTTCGAAGTAAGCCAATACTCAACCCCAGGGGCGGATTTATGCATAGGCCTAGCTGGCACGTGCCTACGGCGGTAGATTTTAGAGGAAGCAAATTTTGAATTACGAAAAAAAAAATTCTGTCAGTTAAAATAATTGTATGGCTTCATCGTGTGTGTGATTGTTGTGGTTTGATGTATCTAAGTACCACATGACAGAGTATCTCCTTAATGGTTTGCTGTATCTGTGTATCAACATGACAGAGTATCTCCTTAATGGTTTGATGTATCTGAGTACCAACATGACAGAGTATCTCCTTAATGGTTTGCTGTATCTAAGTACCAACATGACAGAGTATCTCCTTAATGGTTTGTTGTATCTGTGTACCAACATGACAGAGTATCACCTTATGGTTTGATGTATCTGAGTACCAACATGACAGAGTATCTCCTTAATGGTTTGCTGTATCTAAGTACCAACATGACAAAGCATCTCCTTAATGGTTTGCTGTATCTGAGTACCAACATGACAGAGTATCACCTTATGGTTTGATGTATCTGAGTACCAGCATGACAGAGTATCTCCTTAATGGTTTGCTGTATCTGAGTACCAGCATGACAGAGTATCTCCTTAATTCACCGACAATCGTCTTAAATGAAGGTCACTTATTGGATAAAAGGGATTTGTCTGCAATCATAGACCAGTTCACTCATCAGGACCCCTAATTTTGAAACTTGCGGAAATATTCGCTTGCGAACTAACTCGCAACTCATGAACTCGCAAATCGCAGGCTGTACTAAAACAGATCTAATTTTGAAAGGTTTCTTTTCTCGTGCGAGTTGGTGTAGTGTTGTTTCGCTTGCGACTGAGTTTTCAATCCGACAACACTGTAAAACAATGACGTGTGCCAAAGGATTGAGGCGATGAGATGCCACAACACGCCATTATACAAGATATGTAACTGAAAATAAACACTATTATTGTATTGAGTGCATCATATAAAACGATTTGTTTGGTTTTATTAGGAAACCATCTTCCCTTTGTATACATCTACGCTTGTTTTCTCAAAAAATGTTAAAGTTATAAGAGTATATGTAAAACCGTTCAGACATATAATGTCCACTTTAGCATACTTGGTAGCGTGCTTGATTCATAATCGAATTTCCACGAATTCGATCCCACCCATAGTTGCGATATTTTTTTGTCTGAACTCAAATCACTTTTTAGTAATTAGAATTCAGTAAAATATTATTTTATTTTCGCAACTATTTTTAAAACATAAATATGCCCTAAAGGTTTTTACTATGCGAATAATAATTAGCTTGCTTAGCCTTATTTTAATATGTGTACATTTTTATGTCATAAAACCCATTAATTTAATTTTAAATAATCACAAAAAATACAAAATTTCAAAATTAATGTATATCTTAGACTCTGATGTGGGCCTACCGGTTTTAATTTACTACCTTTTTAAATTATTTTTAAGGACTAATATGTTAGTCTACGTAGGCTAAAATACCTTGTATACTTCTATAAAAAAATATTTAAAACAAATTATATGCTTACTAATACGATCATTTAAAATTAAAGTTTAAAGTCTGATAAATTTAAAAAAAATTGGTAATGATAGAATTTGAGCACGCCTACTTTAGATTATGAGACAGTCACTCTACCAACTCAGCCAAATTGACGACTTAAGAAATGCGAAAAATTTAGAATATACATAATTATCTTTTCACCCAAACTAATATTTTTATTGAAGGATTGCATAAAGTGTACAAAGCAATCATATTTTTTTCTTCTGTAAACCTATTTTGTACATGGGTAGGTTTATTTCAACAAAATCACTCTCAGAAAGCTGCAACCGAAGAGGGGGATGGCATCCATTTTGTTATTTCACTGCCTACTCGATAGACAAGGCCCGTCTCGCACGGTGTGAGGCTGGCGAGTAGAATCCGCTCGCTATTCGATCGTGTGACGTCAGTTTTCGCAGCGCAGAAGTTTCAAAATTAGGAGTTTGCTAGATTGTGTGCGAGATGAGAGAAATACGCTAGCGAATCGCTACTCGCACGTTTCAAAATTAGGGGCCCAGAAATCAAGGTGAAAGATACTATAGACCATTGGTCCCCAAACTGAGGTTCGCGAACACCCTGGGGGTTCGCAAAATCTTCCAAGGAGTCAGCAAAAGTATTTCGGTAATGGCGTATTTTTAAAGAACAGTTTGTGAAATTTAGTTAGGGACATTTACAAGATTCTATTACCTAAACTTTATGAAGTTTCTGTCCATAATCTCTTAAGAAATCTATGCTTACTTTTTATACTCTTCCACCAATTATTTGTTATGCTTTCCACAATAGAAACAGGCTCAGTGCTGAAAGTGACTTGAGACTTTATTTATCGTCTGTGGCTCCTGACTTTAAAGCTCTGTGCCAACCAAAGCAAGCTTATCCTTCTCACTAAGTCACGTGAAGAGGTGAGTTGTTGTTAAAACTTGTAAACAATTTTGAAACTTAAATCGGCATGTAATTTTGTGATTATATAAAGTTATTTCAGTTATGTCAAAGCAGCAATTTCCATTACCACTTTAAAAAAAACACATTTGAAATGTAATAATGTTGTGACAATAAAGATAAGCCGATGTTACTACTTTGTTTAATTAATTTCAGTTTTAATTTTTTAAATAAATGTATAATTGTTTGAACTTGTACTTACGTAGTTTCAATATTCTTGCTATACTTTTGATGTGGTATCCCATAGTATCTACCGGAACTAAAGTAGGTTAATTTAAAGGTATTAAACCTTTTGATTGCAATTAATAACTAAACTTTTAAAAAAAATTGGGTATAAAAATAAGTGTGTGGCCGGGGGGTGCGTGCAACTCAGATGTTTGTGAAACGGGTTCGTGAGTCGAGAAAGTTTGGGAACCATTGCTATAGACTATTTATCTTATTGTGTACATGCTAATATTTTATCTGTAGTAACAGTTCTACAGTCTACTAATGCAGACTTTATATTTTTTAAATATATAATATTTGAATTTGTTGAATTTGTTGAATTTGTGTGTGTAAGAGCATTTATTTCAATTTTCTAAGTCTTTGCTTGGATTCTTACTAATTTTAAAACCTCACTCTAACAAATAATTAAATAATATAAGTACTTTTTATCTGTCATTCCACAGATAGCACTTGTGTATATGTTATATATGTGTCGGTGTATGAGGGGGGTAGGGGGGAAACGGGGATTTAGAAGGTTAGAAACTAAGGTAGTAAAAGTGGGCGGCAAATTATCTAGTGCCTGTGGACGGCAGTCATAAATCCGCCCCTGATCAACCCAGTAATTCCAGCGATACGTCCAGTAACTATACAAACGTACCCAGTATTCAGTGAGAAGAAATGTCACAAGTTCTACCCGATTGCATTGTTACAACAAAGAAGGCTTCTTTGAAAGGTAAAATTGGTTACCGCTAGTCATTTATACCAGTGGTATTCACTCTTTTTTGCTCGCGTAACCCCAAAAATAATGTTTTTCCTAACTTTGTACCCCCATTGGATTTTACAATATATCCAGTAAGTATAGCGTATCAAGGAAATAAATGCACAATACAATGATTGTGCAGCTGTAGTGTTCTTTTTAAATAAATAAAAAATTATATGGGATTTAAAATAATATTAATACTAAATACAAAAAAAGTGCCAATATTTATTTAATGACTACAAATAGCCATTCATTGACATTCCAGGTCGTGTTTTCTCGAAGCTAGTAGATCACTCCGGGAACGAGAGTTGGTGAGGCCTGGTCGTATTTTCTCGAAGCTAGTAGATCACTCCGGGAACGAGAGTTGGTGAGGCCTAGGTCGTATTTTCTCGATGCTAGTAGATCACTCCGGGAACGAGAGTTGGTGAGGCCTGGTCGTGTTTTCTCGAAGCTAGTAGTTCACTCCGGGAACGAAAGTTGGTGAGGCCTGTTCGTGTTTTCTCGAAGCTAGTAGATCACTCCGGGAACGAGAGTTAGTGAGGCCTGGTCGTATTTTCTCGAAGCTAGTAGATCACTCCGGGAACAAGAGTTGGTGAGGCCTGGTCGTGTTTTCTCGAAGCTAGTAGTTCACTCCGGGAACGAGAATTGGTGAGGCCTGGTCGTATTTTCTCGAAGCTAGTAGTTCACTCCAGGGACGAGAGTTGGTGAGGCCTGGTCGTATTTTCTCTACGCTAGTAGATCACTCCGGGAACGAGAGTTGGTGAGGCCTGGTCGTGTTTTCTCGAAGCTAGTAGTTCACTCCGGGAACGAGAGTTGGTGAGGCCTGGTCGTATTTTCTCGAAGCTAGTAGATCACTCCGGGAACGAGAGTTGGTGAGGCCTGGTCGTGTTTTCTCGAAGCTAGTAGTTCACTCCGGGAACGAGAGTTGGTGAGGCCTGGTCGTATTTTCTCGAAGCTAGTAGTTCACTCCAGGGACGAGAGTTAGTGAGTGCAAGGATGAGGCCTAGCTCAGGATTCATACAATACCTCTCCTTAGCTATTATGTATGTCATTGCAGAGAATCCCTGTTCACACAAATAGGTAGTTGTCAATGGAAGAAGCTTTGAAATAGCAATGTTACTTTAGTCTTTGAACTTAGGGCAAGCTTCTGTCGAGAAATCGTAAATTGACGTCGTCTTGAATGTTGCCTTTAGAAAGCTATAAGCAAACATTTCAACTAAATTTGATGTAAAGTTCAGATTAATTGGGTGTTTTGGCATCAAAGGGATTTGCTATCCAATCATGTGTTTTGTCCTCTTTCCCATATGTGGAAAGTATTTCAGAAATGCACACAGCATAATATCGTTAATTAGGGTTTGTACGCAAATTAAAAAACATTCTGGCGTACCACCTGGGGTAACTTTGCGTACCCCCAGGGGTATGTGTACCACAGGTTGCGTACCACTGATCACTACCTCCTTCAAAAGAAGGAAGAATACCTAGAATAAATATAGTCCTAATCCAGTTTCGGCCTGAATGCATCTGCAAAAGCTCTTGCTTAGAAACAAGTTAGATGCATTTTATCTGTTTGTAAATGAAAACATGATTCATGACATTGTTTGAACATCAACGAGTTAATTATAAAGATGAGCAAAGTGTTATTTGTGAAATTAGGGCCTTGTTAGGATTGTTTATATATTTTGGTGCACAAGGCTAGCACCACACTTCGACAGACACCCTTTGGCATATTACTAGGGGTGTTTGAATAACTAGAAGTGTTATGCCTCAGAAACTCTTTGCGTTTTTTGGTGAACACTTTGCGTTTTGACAATAAATCAACCCGGGTTGAAAGAAAGGAAAGCGATCATCTAGCTCCAATAAGGGAACTGTGGGACTCATTTATTAATAATTGTGAGGTGTCTTATTCACCTGGACCTTATTGCACCATAGATGAGCAGCTTTTTATCATTTAGGGGAAAATATATTTTTCATATGTAGCCTAAACCCCAAACAAACCGGCCAAGTTTAGGTTGAAGAATATCACGATGGACAACTCTAGTAATGGATGCATGATAAACGCAATTACCTTACACCGGCAAGAAAATGGACGCTAAAGGAAAATTTTTAGGTGTATTTTGTGTAGATAAGTTGTTTGAAACAATCCATGGTAGTAACCGTAATATAACTGTAGGCATTTGGTTCTCATCAGTTCCTCTATTCTACTATATGCTTGAAATATCCAATTTAACAATGGCTGGAACGCTTCGCAAAAATAAACCTCAAATCCTTGATGAAGATTTTCATATAAAGAAACGTGAAGCAGAAACATCAACTTTTCTTTTTGACAGGGAACTTACATTAATTTATCAAGTTCCAAAAATATATGAATGCCCTTCTCCTTTCAAACATGCCCCAGGGCCAGTGTATGATTAAGAAGAGCCACCCATAAGAGATGATTCACTTCTACAACAGTACCAAAGGACCAAATGTGTGCAACAGCTGCAGCCGAAAAACAAGGCTATTGTCTCTTTGCCTTTTTTATGGAATGATCTTCTCTGCCTGCTTGAACGGTTACATAATCTATAAAAAAAACACTTTTTCAATTAACCAAAAAGCAAACCCAAGGGTAAATTTTCTTTTCAAATTGGGAGAAGAAATGATGTCTTGGATAATTCACAGGCTTGAAACCCCGACACTTCTAAGAGGAATCTGCCTGGCTATAGCAGAACAACCGGGAGTTGAGAGGCCCACTCAGACATCAACAATCAATCAATCAACTGGGAGTTGAAAAGCCCACTCAGACATCAACAATCAATCAATCATCTAGGAGTTGAGAGGCCCACTCAGACATCAACAATCAATCAATAAACTGGGAGCTGAAAGGCCCACTCAGACATCAACAATCAATCAATAAAATGGGAGCTGAGAGGCCCACTCAGACATCAACAATCAATCAATAAAATGGGAGCTGAGAGGCCCACTCAGACATCAACAATCAATCAATCAACTGGGAGCTGAAAGGCCCACTCAGCCATAAACAATCAATTAATCATCTGGAAACTATTTCACCTGCCCAAGATCCAAAGACACCAAGACCACTGTAGTATGTTCAGAGTGCAAACATTTTGCGTGTATTATTATTAGCACCGCGTCTTACTATCCGTTCGGGTTATACGCACTTACGCTAAAGTGCAATGGTAGGGTGATTATGAGATGAAATGGAGGACCTACAGTTTTACGTGGAATCCGAACCACGGTGGAGACCTGGCATTCCTATTCACAAGTTGTGATTGATACACATCTTGTCAGAGGTGAAGGAAGGGTTTGGAAATCATATAAATCTGTGCCGGGACCGAGGATTGTTTTGCGTGTAGAAGTCATAGTTTAATTTATTATTATTTTATTATTTAGCACCGCGTCTTTACTACCCGTTCTGGTTATACGCTTAAGTACTAATTACGCTAATTGATTAGAATTGGGAGGGTTGAATTTAGAGGAAGTGAACCCGCATTTGCGTGGAGGGAGAGTGGAAACCCATTTAGGAAAAACCACCCCCAGTTCACCCGACCGAGATTCGAACCTCGATCTCCCCGTCCCGTTAGCCAACTACGCCACCGAGGCGGGTCCATAGTTTAATGTTTGTCCTGATTGTAATAAGTAGAAACAATAATTTGAATAAGTAAAATGACATATACATTAAAAAAAAGTACCTAACATTTTCATTATTTCTTTAATTCATATAGTTATTTGAATTTTTTTAAATCATAAAATCTTAAGTATCTTTACCACAAAGTTAATTTTATTCGTTTAAAAGTGTGTTATATAATTTTAGAAAAAATGTATATGTAAAAGTGTTTTTTGTGGGGTACATAGTATTCCGGTATACTGTTGATGTTCCTGTAAATCAAGGGGACTGGTCCAGGGTTAAATAATGCCGCTATCCTCATGACATATTCAACAACTGTTAATATCATCGGGGAAGAAAATTAATCTTTTATGGGAAGAAAATTAAAATCTTATGTTTGTACTGAAGCAATATCTTATTTTATTTGGCAGAAAAGTTGTTTTGATATTAAAACTGCAAAAACACCCTTTCTCGCGTTAACTACATCCCTACCTTAAGGGTGTATACATTGAACACGTTTAAGTTGCTGTAGCAAACTTCCAGAGTTTCCATATAAAACGATGCATTGTGAGTCTCAATAGTTTAAATAATTTTGGTTTCATAAAAAGTTGAAACTGTCTTTCATTTTAAAAAGTGTTCAAAACATTTTTTAAAAATTTCAAAAATCAACTATTTGTAAACTACCCTAAAATTGTTTATATTCGTAAAAATAAATACAGATTCTTATTTATCATGAAAGACAATTCCCAGATAGGTACTCATTATGGACTAAATGTTAAAGGCAATTATCTCAAATTTGTTATAAGTACTGTAATGTATTCTTTACCTGATTTTAGAAAAATAAATATTCATTGTTTATTATTATGTAAAAAACAGTAGTTTCTGGATACCAATTTCTAAGCAAATCGTTAAAGCTATTTTCAAAAGGTTTTTATTTATTTTCAGATCTCTATTCAGTAATCTACTAGTTCACTATAACCTTGTAAGTTCGAGCTAATTGGGACCGAAGCTCGTTTGGACTAAGCAAGAGAACACAAGGATTCAGTATTTCCACGAATTCTAAATCACAGTTGAATAAGTGTAGTCAAATTTTCATTTATTTAACTGATGTATAGCATTTAATATGTACTGTATTTTTATCTACAGGAAAATACATTGTGTAGACTATAACATGTAAATGTTATTTTTTTGATTATCAGATATCAATGTTTCTTACAATTATTAGCTTTTAACTTTGAGCTTGTTAAGCAATAAAGTAAATATTTCATTTGACTTAATTTTTTTCCCCGTCTTCCAAAAAGTGTGTTCGGATTGTCTGGAATTTTGGACTACCGAGGTTCGGTCTAATGGGGCTTCACTGAATATACTTTTTTTGCAAGAAAGAACAAATATATCAATAATAATAATAATAATATTTAGCACCGCGTCTTACTACCCGTTCGGGTTATACGCTTAAGTACTAATTACTCCAATGGATTAGGAATTGGGAGGGTTGAATTTAAAGGAAGTGAACCCGCATTTGCGTGGAGGGAGAGTGGAAAACAATTTAGGAAAAACCACCCCAGTTCACCCGACCGAGATTCGAACCTCGATCTCCCCGTCCTCGGCGGTCGAGCTCAACACGACTAGCGCGTTAGCCAACTACGCCACCAAGGCGGGTTAACAAATATATTAATTTATTAATTATATTTTCAAAAACTTACCAGACTGGCCATTTTGAACAAATTGTTAGAGCCAGTTTACAAATATTTCAAATTTGTAAAAAGTCCATCATCTGTAAACTAACTTTAAACCAATTTTACATGAAAATCAAATGTACATTTTTTTAGGTTAAATCAAAAACTTTCTAGATATCAATTTTAAACAAAGCATTAGACCCATTTTTTAAAATTTGAAACTTTTAAATATCACTTATTAATAAACTATCATTAATTTAAGGACTAGGATTAAAATCTAGTAAGTTTTCCCCACGTATGGCCATTATGACATAAAAATATTAAGTTTTAACAAAATCCATCGAAAAATTCCGGATCTAGGCCCAGGCCACATGATGGATTAAGTGTCCAAGCTCTTATATTTGTTAGTTGCGGCTATAGCCGCATCTAAATATCATAATATTTAAATTTAAAAATGAAACCCGAACACGGGAATCGAACCCGGGACCTTTGGCTTAGTACGCCAATGCTCTAACCATTGCACTATCCAGGAGTTATTCCAGGCCCAGGGCACACACAAGGTATACACCAGATCCACATCCTCCAGGTTAAAATGGCTGCGCTCCGTGAGAAAGCTTGAGTCCTTTAACACGGGGATCACTAGGTGCCATCAAGGGGCATTTAGAAAAAAAAAAGTTTATTTTAACATGGTTTCACTAGAGAGAACACAAAAATATTCATATTGAGTCAATAGGTCAGCTTCCACAAAGCTAGGTTCAGGTAGCAGCCTAACCCTCTCTTCACATAATCCTACCTCTCAAAAGAGCTTAAGAAGACTGAACACTACGATTACAATGATCCCTTTATGACGAACAATCTAAAATTTAAAACTGCAGTAAGGAGACTGTCACTAAAGCGCATGCGTGTCACCACCATATTAAGAGACAGGTGCGTTCGAGGAGGAAGGAAATGTTTAACACACTACACGCAGCTTGTGACATACACGCCATACAGGCGGAGGAGGGAGTCTGAACACTACCCAGACATGCAACTAGTGCGTAGAGCTCTGTTCGGCAACATTCCCCCCTTATAAACCTATTAATGTGAAGGTTTTATATATATATATTCTGATAAAACTGAAGTCAATTAATCCCGTCCCGCTTGTTTCTGTGGTAAGTTGGCGAGCGTGGAAGGAAGTGACTTATTGTTATTATAGTGCGAGTCGTAATATCAATATATTGATTCTATACACGTTAGTTAGAGACTTAGTATTAGATATGTTTAAAAATATGTACACTTCATCTACCCTGTAAGGTAGCAAGCTTACCTTAGGTTATTCCACTATGGCTTAACTTAGAAAACCCGCCTCGGTTACGTAGTTGGCTGACGCGCTAGTTTCATGTTGAGCTAAGACTGCCGAGGACGGTGAGATTGAAGTTCTAATCTCGGTCGGGTGAATTGTGGTGGGGGGGGGGGGGTGTTCCTAAATGGTTTTACACTCCCCTTATACGCAAATGTGGGTTCACTTCCTCTAAATTAAACCTTCCCAATTCCTAATCCATTAGTGTAATTAGTACTTAAGCGTATAACCTGAACGGATAGTAAGACGCAGTACTAAATAAATGATAAATAAATAACTTAAAATTATTATTATTTAGCACCGCGTCTTACTACCCGTTCGGGTTATATGCATAAGTACTAACTATACTAATGGATTAGGAATTTGGAAAGTTGAATTTAAAGGAAGTGAACCCGTATTTGCGTGGAGGGAGAGTGGAAAACCATTTAGGAGAAAAACCACCTCCAGTTCACCCGACCGAGATTCGAACCTCAATCTCCCCGTCCTTGGTAGTCTAGCTCAACACGACTAGCGCGTTAGCCAACTACGCCGCCGAGGCGGGTAATAACTTAAAAGATAGTGTAATAGAGTAATACGTCAAGGTAAGGTTTACCCGTGAGGCTAAACGAAGGGTACATTATGTAAGTAACAATTATTATAGTCGGTACTTGTAATCGCATGCATCGTATGTCAGCGGAAGTCTCGGGTTCGGATCCTGACCGGCTCAACGTGTGCCTTTATCGTTCTCGATAAGCGTGTGTTTACTTATTCGTAGGAACTATATTCGACTGTCTTGTATTTGGGCGCCAGGTTGGTACGTCATTCTACCAACGTTTGTGATTGGGTTAGTTTCACACGTGACAGGAATATTAATATGAAATAAATAAAACATGTTATATTTAGATTTAGTTTTGAGTCAAGTATTTGAGATTAACATATTAAAATTAACTATTGTCTTTATATCGTTTGTGCTAAAAAAAAAATTGCTGTGCTTGCCCGGTGTGATTTAAGTGGGGATGTAAACGACGCGAGAAAAGGCAGTTTTTATATCAAAACAGATTTTGGGTCAAAATAAATTAAATATTTCTTCAATAGAAACATTCGTTTTAATTTTCATCACATGGTGATATCAACAGTTGTTGAATATCTGTCAAGTGTGTCCTAGAATTTAATGACAACTTTTTCTCTTAATTTAAAAAGTTTCTAATCTATTGCCGCCATGCTGACATTTACATATATTCTAGAACTGTTTATGTCACCATGTGAAGAAAATTAAACTCTATGTTTGTACTGAAGCAATATTTTATTTATTTTGGTCAAAAAAGTTTTGCTAAAATAATTGCAAAAAATACTGATTCTTTCTCACGTTCCCCACACCTCCGTACCGATTGAGTGCCGAAACGCGAATGTTCTTCCCGGCATTCCCCGCGGGATTATATTCCAATCCCGCGAGTCTCCAGGAAGGCTACACCAATAGCAAGCCCGCCCTGGAAGCTCTCTCTTCATAATTGTGTCACCTTAATTAAACAAGCGTAACCCGGTGGATGGGGGAATATTCTTTTACCGGCCATTTCTTTTAACAATATTTGAGTTTTTTTTTATGTCAGGGTAGTAAGCCATCAACTAAACAAACACATTTTTCCCCTGTCAAGCTAAAAGCGAGAAAATGAAGCTGAAATATTTTACTCTGGGGGTAAGAGCGTGTAGATGTTGCTAATAAATATGTTACCTTACATACTGTAATTTGTGGATGTTGTAGGCTACATCCGCTCAGCAATAGCTGAGCTTAAATCTGTTCCGGTGCTAATGTAGGTAGAAATGGCTTGGCTACACATCGTAGATGTTTCTCAGTATAACCTATTTATTTGCTATGCATCCGTTTTCACTAAACCAGGAACAAACTCGTGGCAAGAACAATGGTGACGTCATCATTTATGTGTTCGTCAATCAATCCACAAACAAACACGTTTTATCAAATGACATTCTGACGGAGTATTTGTGTGAATACACACCGACATAAAAAAATAGCTCGGATAGCTCGGTTGACGGTCGGCACGTAAAGCCCGACAACCGGGATTTTAAAACTAATGTACAGGTGTCATTTTCTATATTTACGTTAATAAACACAGTTTTTAAAGCTGGTTGGAGTAGTCCAAAGACAGCACATTTAATCTTAAAAACTATTAACCCACATTGTTGATACAAAGCTTTTGTTGAACTATTAATTATTCTTGTGTTGTTTAGTTTTAAAATAAAGTTAATTTATTTTATATATTTGGTTTTTTATTAGAACCGCGTCTTACTACCTGTTCAGGCTATACGCACTATGTACTAATTACTCTACTGAGCTAGGTATGGAGAGGGCTGAATTTAGAGGAAGTGTACCCACATTTACGTGGAGGAAGAATGGAAACAACGTTTTGGGAAAACCACCCTCACAGTATACCCGATATCCTTGTCATCTTGGGGCTATTAACGTGCAAATTATAAACCGACTAATTATGCCAATACCAACACATGACTTACAAACTGTCTTAATTCTAGAACACACACAGCACCCAATCGCTCGACCATTGATCCATCCCTGGGGAGTCCCCAATGTATTCAATAATATTATCTCAGAGACCCTGGGACACCTAGATTAACAGGTCCTGAGGTTAGAGACTAGATACTTATAAATAACCAAATAAACTATTTGGTGCTCTATCTGGTCTTGTAGATTAAAACAAACTGCGTGTTTGACAAAAGTTAGTTATTTTAATACCTATGCCAATCTCTAATTAGATTTTTGAGGCTTTATAATCATTCGAGCAGAACTCTCTTGGTCAACAGCTTGGCAACATCAATAATACAAACTATTCTAAACGTACATCACTTTACCACTTAACTCCCCTAATTTAATTAAGGCCCTTCGTCCATCACCGCAACCCAACTGCAACTCAAACATCTTTCCAGCAACGGTCGCTAACCGATTACGTTGTTTGTTCTTCGTCCACCAACGCAACCGGTTTAAGATCAGTTTAACACAAGATGTCGAGCAGCTCAGATAATGATGATGCTGTAGTCGCATACTGGTAAACGAAAAAGGTGAGAGAGAAAAATGGTGGATTCATCCATTTATTAGCAACAACCAAAATAGACGAGTGTTTATAGCAGCGAAAGAGCTTGGAAAGGACGACAGTAGATTTAAAACATTTTACAGAATGTCCAGAAAACTTGTTATGGAGCTTGTGGAAAAAGTTCTACCTCATGTAAAGAAAAAGGACACTAACTACAGGAAAGCCATGACAATTTTTGCAATCAGTACAGACACACGGACAAACCATCAGCATAAAGTTGTACCAGAGTTGGTTTGAAACTGACTCGTCCAGTCGTCTTGCAGTCAGTCACAAACCATCAGTATAAAGTTGTACCAGAATTGGTTTGAAACTGACTCGTCCAGTCGTCTTGCAATCAGTCACAAACCATCAGTATAAAGTTGTACCAGAGTTGGTTTGAAACTGACTCGTCCAGTCGTCTTGCAATCAGTCACAGACCATAAGTATAAAGTTGTACCAGAATTGGTTTGAAACTGACTCGTCCAGTCGTCTTGCAATCAGTCACAGTCCAGTTGGATAAAGTTGTACCAGAGTTGGTTTGAAACTGAACTCGTCCAGTCGTCTTGCAATCAGTCACAAACCATCAGTATAAAGTTGTACCAGAGTTTGTTTGAAACTGACTCGTCCTGTCGTTTTGCAATCAGTCACAGTCCAGTTGGATCCAGAGCGCGTTGCAGTCGCACTGGTGGACGAGGTTTGTTCTAAAATCATGGGTACGACTCTAAAACAACTCGAATAAAACTGATATGTGTTTTTTTTTTTCTTGAATCAAGTTGCAGTTGCGTTGCGGCGGTGGACGAAGGGCCTAAACTCTGACTAAACTTTTACAAGATTTCAAATTTATATTCAATGTTATAGTAAAAGTTTGACTAAAAGCAATAATATTTTTATACAAACGTTATGAAACTAATGTTCAATATGCCCAAATTTTAATTATTTATACCACGCACGGTATGAATAGTAATATTATTTACTATTTAAACTATAAAGCGTAATATTATTTATACCACAGTATAAAACATAATATTATTTACAGTTTTACATCACGGTATAGAGCGTAATATTATTTCCAGGCGAATCTATTGCTTTATGCTTTTATGAACATAACAAATCACACTGTTTATATAAGCCTACAAATGTAGGAATAATTGTATGAATAATGGAATGAATATAGATAATATTATTATTAAGTTATAAGTTAATCGAATATAGTTCATTTGTTTTTAGATGTAATCCTGTTTAGTTTATGTATTTTTTAAGCGTAAGATAAGACAAACTATACCTCAGTTTTAGCTTATGTGGTGCTGATTGACAGCTCACAGCTGACTTCTGACGGCTTTGAAAAGCTACCAGACCAAATTATGTATCCCTACGCCGAACCATATGATCTGCAAAAAACATGTCTTTAGCAATTGTCACTTCTGACAGTCAAAATTTAGGTATATACCTAAATGTTGACTGTCAGAAGTCAGCTGTGAACTGTCAGTCAGCACCACATAAGCTAAAACTGAGGTATAGCCGTAACTTCACCTAAAGGTATAAAAAGCGATAGTGAATAGAACCTCAACGCGTCAAGGAAAGTCTTGATTGCTGGCGAGTGGCGGTACAGACTAGATAGAGGTAAAGTTTCCAAACTTCGTCCGGGAGACACTCAGGAGGATTTCTCAATATGTGGTCCATCTATCTGTAACTTTAGTGTTCTTATTTCTTCTCCATGTTCCTTCCTATAAACTAGGTTATCCACCCCTCTCTCAGAGACAGGATGTTCCAAAAGTTAGGGGGCTGTAGTGTCAGTTCTAAGGCAAGATGGGAGTGTAGGGGAAGCGAGAAAAGGTCAACATAATTAATATACTGCTTCAGTACAAACATAGAGTTTAATTTTCTTCACAAGTTGATATCAACAGTTGTTGAATATCTGTCAAGGGTGTCCTAGAATTTAATGACAACTTTTTCTCTTAACTTAAAAAAAGGTTTTTCACCTAATGCCGCTATACTCGTGAAGGATATTCAAGAAATGTTGATATCACCATGTGAAGAAAATCAAACTCTGTTTTTACTGACGCACTAGTTTATTTATTTTTTACTATAAAAACTGTAAAGACACTTGACTTTTGTCGCATCCCCTACATCCACAACATACTCGTGGTAGGTAGAACACACGTCACACATATTTAGTTTAGAGCTCCGGTAGAGTTGTTTATTAGCACCACGTTTTACCACGATTACACTAATGAGTTAGGGACGAGGAAGGATGAATTCAAAGGAAATATACCCATATTTGCAAGGAGAAAGAGTGAAAAACTATTTTTGTCAAAAAGCCTCAGTACACCCGACCGGGATTCGAACCCCTATCTCCCTGTCATCGACAATCAAGTCTAACGCGAGAGCGACCCCTTGGACCATGCAACCAATGAAACAGGTTTTAGGTATAGTTAATTTTTTTTTTTTAAAAAGGCCCTTTCAGAATATGTGAACGTTAAATAATTTTATCTAAAATACACTTTAATAAATTCATAAAAAGTTCTGTTATAGCCTATATATATATATATATATACATTTTATACAATGACGACTGAGTACTTATTTAAATTAAGTACAAGATATTATTAAAGTAATTGTGAATGCACTGGCTATTGATATGCTTCGTTGGGTTTCAAGCCGGCAAACACCGTTACAACCAAAATCAATCAATCATTGAAACAGAACAAATTGGCCCCAAGATGCGAGAGATAGTGAAACTTTTGGTTGAGACGTTGTAAGAACAGCGGTCTATTTGACAACAACACAATTACTGTGAAATGACAAGTAGGTGGTGTATCTACGACTATCATTTGTAAATTGTGTTTCTCTAAGATATTTCTTTCTCGCGTCACTCGTCAATACTTGTAATGACGTGATTTAAATGTAAGGTGCAAATGTTTGTTGAGGCGATAGAGTCTAAAAACTAGTACGCCCTAGGAAACATTTTCCTCGGAAAAGTTGTTTGCAAACAATTGGGAAATATTGAGAAATAGTTTGCAAACTTTTTGGAAACAAATAGTCGTGTTTTTCCGAGAAGGAAACATGTTTCTTGTCATCCATTTCAAATGGGTTACAATAATCAATGTTTGCTTGTCTAGACGTGTTTGCCTACATTCCCGGCAGCAAACAACGTGGACCAGTTTGCTTCTGTTGTCCACAGAGATTACATCAGTTCCTAGTTTGTCATTTGTCAAGTCGTGGCCAATCGAAAAGACACTGGAACTTAAGCGGGGTTTCCACATGCAATGATTATTGGCGCCAGTTTAGTGGCATATTATTATTATTATTATTATTGGCACCGCGTCTTACTATCCGTTCGGGTTATCCGCACTTACGCTAATGTGTAATGGTAGGGTGATTGTGAGATGAAATGGAGGACCTACAGTTTAACGTGGAATCCGAACCACGGTGGAGGCCTGGCATTCCTCACATTCACAAGTTGTGATTAAAACACATCTTGTCAGAGGTGAAGGAAGGGTTTGGCAATCAGATAAATCTGTGCCGGGACCAAGGATTGAACCCCGGACCCCCAGCACAGAGGTCCGACACCTTACCCCTAGACCACCAGGTCACCCAATTTAGTGGCATATGGAAACAGGTAAATTCAACTGGCGCCAATAATCATAGCGCCAGTAAAGTAAGGAGCAATTGAACTTTTTGGCGCCAGTATATTGTTTGTTTGTAAACAGTGTTTAAATTGCTAATAGTTTTTTTTACGAACGATGGCGACACTAGAAAATAAATGATCAACAAAATATATAATAATGTTCCTCAAGGCATATGAACAGTATCCATGCTTGTGTAACTACAAAATTTCTTCATTTATAAAGACAGAGATGAGGCATTGAGAAAAATAGTCAAGGTTATGTCCGATGCAGTCACAGAATTTAGTCTAAGCGCTGCAAAGGCCAAAATAAGTAGTATTCGAAATCCATTTACGAACCCATAACCTATGCTTTTGCTTCTTTCTTTTTAATTTTTTCTGGAGTTCTAAGGACACGATTTGCACTACGACATCAATACTTGCATTAACTACGGCAGTTGACGCCATGTTGAATATTGCGCCAGTAGAAAAATGTTTGATGAATGTGGAAACACAAACTGGCGCCATTAATATTGGTGCCATTAAACTGGCATGCTACTGGCGCCAATAATCATTGCATGTGAAAACCTAGCTAGAGATGTTTCCTACAAACACATTTTTGTGTGGTGGTGACATCCATGGATTATAAAAATCGCGTAAAAGAACGGAATGTTAATAATGAAATAGGCTAGGTGAAAAGTCTGAATGAAGTGAGGAAAAGAGTTAAGAGGCCCGTCGTGTGCCATTTCGAAGTTAGCACACTTTTTTTTTTTCTAAGAACAAGTCATGAAAGCATTCTACTCGGCAAAAATCTTTCACTCAACTGAACTCTCGACCGGAAACAATCTTTCATAAATGTTGTATGGACGTGAAACAATGTTTTTTAAAATGTTTCATAACTTTTTTCCCAGTTTGCCAACAAATTGCAAACATTTGGCAAGCATGGGAACCATTTTCCAATCAAAGTAGGAAAACAATGTTTCAAAGTGTGTACTAGGCTTAAAACGAAAAAAGAGTAGCTTCGTATCTAATTAACCCTTTCATTTAATATATCTTATGTATTTCAAGTCCCCAACCATCATAATAATTTACAAGTTCAGATCCAATCGAAATACTTTAATCAAATGGATATCTATTTTAAGAAATTATCTTTATTTGTTAATAGACAATAACTTTAAAGTCCATTCAACTTTTTCAAGAGAGACGAATACTATCCATTTGACATAGGCTTTAACATTAAGATTACCACCAATAATTATTTCTCACTAAACAAATACATGGATAAATAGTTTTCGGTAGTTTATATAACTAATCGATTGCTATCCCAAATATTTAACCCATTCAATCAAATTATATTCCCCCCCTTTTAATTGACTGCGTTTCAAAATAATTGTCTTCCATTCTTTAATAATAAAATCAACAAACATGGTTTTCAAATTAAACTAGAGCGAAGTTTGTGGACCACTTAAATACAATCCAAGAATACATACGGTACCTTATGATAGAATGAATGATTGGTATATAGAATAAATATAAACGTGAAGATACCTGCAACCACACTAACACAGAGTTCCTAACCAATGATTGATCTCTAGAATCATTTAGTATACACGTGAAGATACTTGCAACCACACTCACACAAAGTTCCTAACCAATGATTGGTCTCCAGAATCACTTAATAACCACGTGAAGATATCTGCAACCACACTCACACAAAGTTCGTAACCAATGATTGGTCTCTAGAATCACTTAGTACACACGTGAAGATACTTGCAACCACACTCACACAAAGTTCCTAACCAATGATTGGTCTCTAGAATCACTTAGTATACACGTGAAGATACTTGCAACCACACTCACACAAAGTTCCTAACCAATGATTGGTCTCCAGAATCACTTAGTAACCACGTGAAGATATCTGCAACCACACTCACACAAAGCTCCTAACCAATGATTGGTCTCCAGAATCACTTAGTATACACGTGAAGATACTTGCAACCACACTCACACAAAGTTCCTAACCAATGATTGATCTCCAGAATCACTTAGTAACGACGTGAAGATATCTGCAACCACACTCACACAAAGTTCCTAACCAATGATTGGTCTCTAGAATCACTTAGTATACACGTGAAGATACTTGCAACCACACTCACACAAAGTTCCTAACCAATGATTGGTCTCCAGAATCACTTAGTAACCACGTGAAGATATCTGCAACCACACTCACACAAAGTTCCTAACCAATGATTGGTCTCTAGAATCACTTAGTATACACGTGAAGATACTTGCAACCACACTCACACAAAGTTCCTAACCAATGATTGGTCTCCAGAATCACTTAGTAACCACGTGAAGATATCTGCAACCACACTCACACAAAGTTCCTAACCAATGATTGGTCTCTAGAATCACTTAGTATACACGTGAAGATACTTGCAACCACACTCACACAAAGTTCCTAACCAATGATTGGTCTCCAGAATCACTTAGTAACCACGTGAAGATACCTGCAACCACACTCACACAAAGTTCCTAACCAATGATTGGTCTCCAGAATCACTTAGTATACACGTGAAGATACTTGCAACCACACTCACACAAAGTTCCTAACCAATGATTGGTCTCCAGAATCACTTAGTAACCACGTGAAGATATCTGCAACCACACTCACACAAAGTTCCTAACCAATGATTGGTCTCTAGAATCACTTAGTATACACGTGAAGATACTTGCAACCACACTCACACAAAGTTCCTAACCAATGATTGGTCTCTAGAATCACTTAGTAACCACGTGAAGATACCTGCAACCACACTCACACAGAGTTCCTAACCAATGATTGGTCTCTAGAATCACTTAGTAACCACGTGAAGATACCTGCAACCACACTCACACAGAGCTCCTAACCAATGATTGATCTCCAGAATCATTTAGTATACACGTGAAGATACTTGCAACCACACACTCACACAAAGTTCCTAACCAATGATTGATCTTTAGAATCACTTAGTACACACGTGAAGATACTTGCAACCACACACTCACACAAAGTTCCTAGCCAGTGATTGGTCTCTAGAATCATTTAGTAACCACGTGAAGATACCTGCAACCACACTCACACAAAGTTCCTAACCAATGATTGGTCTCTAGAATCACTTAGTACACACGTGAAGATACTTGCAACCACACACACTCACACAAAGTTCCTAGCCAGTGATTGGTCTCTAGAATCATTTAGTACACACGTGAAGATACCTGCAACCACACTCACACAAAGTTCCTAGCCAGTGATTGGTCTCTAGAATCATTTAGTACACACGTGAAGATACCTTCAAACACAACTCACACAGAGTTCCTAACCAATGATTGATCTCTAGAATCACTTAGTACACACGTGAAGATACTTTCAAACACACTCACACAGAGTTCCTAGCCAATTATTGGTCTCTAGAATCATTTAGTACACACGAGAAGATATCTGCAACCACACTCACACAAAGTTCCTAACCAATGATTGGTCTCTAGAATCACTTAGTACACACGTGAAGATACTTTCAAACACACTCACACAGAGTTCCTAGCCAGTGATTGGTCTCTAGAATCATTTAGTACACACGTGAAAATACCTGCAACCACACTCACACAGAGTTCCTAGCCAATGATTGGTTTCTAAATCATTTAATACACACGTGAAGATACCTGCGACCACATACTCATACAATGTTTTGTACCTTTCCGACTAGCTCTCTCACCAGGTGAAGGCTACATTTGAACCAAGATATCTTCCATATTTCCTGAATATCAACCTCTTGGCGTTCTCTACCGGCGCCGAGTCTATGAAGGATAAGGGTGATTCACACGGTGCTGCTTTTATTCGCTTTTAACAAGCTTATTTATAAGCTGGCGAATTAGCTGGTAAAATATTCTAAATACGTGGCTTCTTTTATTCTCTCGCGTCATAATTTAGAAGACGCAGCGAGTAAAAGACGCTAGCTGACAAGTTGAACACCCCGCAAAGCGAATAACTAGTTGATTTTACCAGCAGCGGCAAAAGAAGCGGCGTGTCAGCGCTTCTAAGAGTGACCAGCGAATGGGTCTGCGTTTGAGCGAGACTGGCAAATAGGTATAAACCTTGTTTGAGACGCACGTGCGAGGCGAGTTGTTTTGACGCCATGACACTCAAGACTAGCCAAACGCTGGTGATTTTCCACTTTTTAGAAGAATTGTGTAAACGTTTATCAGCTAGCGAAGCTTACAGCCAGATATTCGCTCAGGGAAAGCGTCAAAAGAAGCCGGCGAACATTATCAAAAGCAGCACCGTGTAAATCACCCTATAAACAACCAATAGGATGAAGGAATGTGCGCACTTACTTGCCGGAAGTGTTGTCCTGCGCGGTCTTGTCCCCGGAGGATGGGATCGTGACGGTTGCCGGGGGCGGGGGAGGCAGGTCATCCACAGCAGTGTGAGGGGGTGGTGTCTCCGGAGGACTAGGGGGAGACTTGTCGAACTCTGCCATGGGTGCGAGTTCCGAAGGCAGGGGTGAAACCGAGTTGCTGTCCATCGTGGTGGCGATTGTTGGAACAGGGAACACGGCGGAACGGACGGAGCGGTCCTCCTCCGAGACAAGAGACGAGTTATCCACGGTTACCTTCAAGTCGTGTCGAATGCAACACTTGACAAGTCACTCGAACATAAGGTCCCTGTCCTGTTCTCACAACACTCCTCCTCTCATATAATATTATTTACACTCCTCAACTTCCTCCTTGTTACGCTAATAATATAATACGGAAGTTAACTAACCAGAAAATGTTGATAAACGATCTTATAAAAGCTATAAATACTACTTAGAAACAATTACGGCTTGTATATCAAAATGTAAGAGCTTTTCGATGTATATTAATTAAACCTTTATTTATGTGGACCCGTTGGAATTGATTGAACACACGCCGACCACACGTACATATGAACATTTACTGTGCAAACTCACGTGTGTTTGAGCCACGACGTAGAGTGCAGCACTGTTGATTATAGAACAACTTGGAATATATGACAATAAACAATGTTTATTAATTAATAAACACAAAATTATATATACAAATATTCAACTTTTGAAGAAAAAAAAAGTAGCACACGATTAAGAAAATATCACAGAATACAACAAATTGATCTAACCGAAGTTATGCGAACTATACCAGACGCAGTGCAATGACCGCTAATTGGCAATTATCGTGTTGGGAGGACCAATCAGGTTGGGGTTGCATCGTCCGGCCGGCGCGAGGTCTGATAGTCGACTGTTCGCCACCGAGGAGCGCGGGAGAATGGAGTTAACTTGCGCGCTGGAGCTCTCCAGGATGAAGGGAGGGGGGTAGACTACCGGCGACACACGAGACTCGTGGTATTACGGAACAGCGGATGGGCTATTTTATGTTTTACTCAACTCAAGGAGCGTTTTAGCACAAATACAGCTTAAATAGCTCTCTACAGTTGTGTTCCGTAAACCTTCTTGAAATTTGACTAACGCTCTTTAGTGCGCGTAACAGAACAAAGCGTCAGTGGCCTCGAGCCTCATATCCTTAGTCCTTAACGAACTTTAAGAGTATTTGTGACTTCGACCTTTTTGCGAACATTCTGTATCCTTAATCACGTGATATCGTGTCAACTAATGGCAGTGGTGTCAGTTGAAAATATGTCCGGGGCCATAAAAACAATAGACAGTTGTTTTCATATGATTTAAGGCGTCATTCTTCCTAAACCAACACAAGATTAGTGGGGGGAGGGGATGGGAGGGTCAAGGTTCAAATCTCGATCAGATGGACTTGAGGGAATAGGAGGGATAACACTGGTATGCTTCATCTAAAACTTCTTTCCTCTTTCTTGTCCCTTATATTAGGCCCTTTAATACCTTTATTATTATTATCATCATCATCATCATCATCATCATCATCATCATCATCATCATCATGTGTTCTGTTTTACAACAGGTCCAGTCCTTTTGTCAGTTAGCTTAGACCGCCAATACACCCTGTCCTCTGCCTCTTCCTTCAGCTCCCAAATTTTTTTTCTTTCCTTCAAGTCATCTAATATTTGAATCTTCCTCCTTCCTAAGTTCCTCTTTCCCTCAAAATTTTCTTCTATGACCTTGTTCAGAAGACAGTTGAGTCCTAAGGATGTGTCCGATCTAATTTTCTTTGCACCGATGAATTACATCCAAAATGGTTCACTTCTCAGCCACTTAGGGTTTACAAAATAAATCTAGTAGACTAACAAAAACAAAGAGGCTGCGCCCTAGCTCTCCCCATGGCAAACAAAGTTTGTATAGCATCTCTTATCTGAAATGACATGTGCTCATGAAGTGTATTTCTCTGGAGAGATGTTTAGATCCTTGATACCGTGCCGAGTACAGGCTTCATCATCGCCAAACACAAAGTTCCCTTTCACACACGGGTAGAATATTGTGTGTCTCGCTGATGGCGCACTACAATATTGCTGTGGCCCGTCGCTTCTATTCGTGTGTCACAGGACCTCACTAGTACGGATAATCCGATCTGTTCACCGCAAGCCCGTCAAGCACTTTGGAATAAAATAGTCAATACTCAATATGGGTTGAATCCAATCATTCATGCTTTTCCTTTATTTTGTAATTTTGTGCGCCCCATACCTAAACTATATAAAATCAACATGTCATTACAGCTTTTCTCACACTCCTTATTGCCCTGAATTAACCTAAAAAATAAAGAGTAGAAGATAAACCTTGAGTAGAAATATATCACACAACCAAACAGGCCTTCATTTAAGCGACGGAGCAAATCTGCCCTCAATTATTATACGTTAAATTTATCATTATTATTGAAGTAAATTTTAATACTGGCTTAGTGAATTTTAAATAGTGTTAAGCATTCGCCAAGCCATAAATAAAATTTACGTCATAAATAATAATTATTTTTTATTTATTTAGCACCATGTGGGGCTATAGGCTTAAGTACTAATTACGCTAATGGGTTAGGAACTGTGAAGGTTGAATATAGAGGAAGTGAACCCGCATTTGCGTGGAGGTAGAGTGAAAAATCATTTAGGTAAAAAAACCACACCCAGTTTACCCGAGCAAGATTCGAACCTTGAACTCTCAGTCATAGGCAGTCCAGTCTATTACAAGAGTGATGCCCTAGACCATGCGGCCATTGAAGCAGGTAAAAATCGTTATCAAACGTAAAATTGAAAAACTCGTTGACAAACAAAATGCCCAAAAGCATTTAACTGAAAAACCAATTCATAAATTTTTCTATTCAAGAATTCTCAATCCTACAAACACCCAACTAACTTCTGATAAAGTCCATACTTCTTAAAGGATATAAATTCAATCGTTACATTGTTCTAATACAAATAAAGTCCATTCTTTGATCATTGATGGTGAAGAAACCACCAAACAAATACCATTAGAAAAGAAATGTTCTACAATATCTAAAATTTACTAATCCATGATCAAAATGTACGTCAACATTATTAATTAATTTATCGAAACATTAAATGCTTTTAAGATAAAAAATCAAATAAAAGATTTGCTTACTATCACGTGGGACCGTGCCCCGGAAGCCCCAATGAAGGAGAGGTACTTGACTAGTATTAATATGTTCAAACAAAATCCTCAAAACAAAACTATTTCAGAAACTGCCCCCACCCTAATGTTGCTTTAAATATTCTTTCAATGAGGCAGGCACTCACACAAATAATGTAAGAAGCAATTATTTGTTGGGAGAAGGACGTATTGAACTATAATTACAACTTAAAAACTCTAAATAACTTCTGGGGGTGAATCATGTTTGAAAAAATCCAGGTTAAGATCACTCAAAATAAATTATAGAGGCATTGAGTTGTTTTTATAATCCTGTCGGTGAACCAAAGAGCTTTTAGAGTCATCTATCTTTAATTTTAAAAAAAATCCAGGTTATGACAACTTCAAATAGCTTTTAGAAACATTTATCTTTAATTAAAAAGAATCCAGATGATAACAATTCTAAATAGCTTTTATAGACAACTATCTTTTGAAAAAAAAATCTAATGATACTGTTTTGGTACCCTCTCATATAGTAAAAAAAAGTCATGGATGAAGTGTTTTTTCCGTTAAAGTAATGTATGTAAAATTTCCTTTCAATACTTCGTCCATGGAAAATCACATGTTTTCAGAAATAATGTCAATGTAATGCGCTTCAAAACAGTTTTTTTCTCTCTAAAAGATCAACTCCGTTGTATTAGAAGGATCTTATGACGCTGGCTCCCTCTACCCAATAGGAAGCCAGCCATCATTACATCAGGTCACGAGGAGTCTTTCTATTAGTTAGTTTTGACATTAGTGATAAGGGGTCCAAGAAGCAAGGGGTAGGTCATATATAAGCCGCTTGTGCGTATGAATACACCCAGTGCCACTAACTTAAATACACAGAGTACACAGTAGAGAGAAAAAATCACAGAAAAACAATCTGTAACTCAACAAAAACTGTATTATTTTACATCATATCTTCAGTACAGATGGTGTAATCATCTTAAAAAATCGTGTGCAAGATCAAAAGTCTTGTTCAGTTAATAAGATAAAATATAAGAAATAATCAGATCACATAACCACGTGCAAGTGCGTAGTAAGGCATCCTCGCGACGTCATCATCGTAAAACCCTATATTGTTATAATTGGTGGTCAATCACAGGGCAATATCACGATATAAAATCTTCGTATAACTTTAATTGGTAATAATCGCGGGGCAATCAATCCGTAGCACTTTAAAATCCAGATGATAATCACTCTAAAATAGCTGCCAGGGGTATTAAAATGTGAACAATTCTTTGGGGCAAGACCCCTTCGAATAGACCTTTAAACCTATCTTGTTTAGGCTGATCCCCACACAAGCCCTTCTCAACAATAAAAAAGGTTCCGGCACCACTGCGCGTATGTCCACCCCATTGATGACAGTCAAAATAAATAATCAATTTTCGATTACTATGAAAAACCATTTTAAAACCTTGAATTTGGTAACGGTTCATATTAATCTTTCGATCTGTGCTGCCAGTTCGTTTTGATATTGCAAATTATATTTGGTATGTACGATACATTGCTTTTCACATTCCTTAGTTCTTGTTTTGTCTATTCTTTCATTTCCTGAGATATTTGCTAGTGTGCACACTGTTATGGAACGGAATAAAACCACCAGACCTCCATAAATAAAAACTAAATGATAATGGCATTCCCTTGGAGCTTCTCAGGGTCTGCAAAGAACTTCAAGATTATCAACGAAGTCTCTTGACGATCATGAACATTTAGAATATGTCGTACTGATAATACTTTTTTCAATGAGGCTAACAACACAACTTTAAGACATTTGAAGGAAATTAATGTGGAATCCCAGCAGTTAAACAAAGACCAGAAGCTTGATTCTTAAATGACAGCAAAGGAAACAAACATTTGCAGAAATAAAGAAAATTGAAATTCCTATAAATGTGTTGATTCCTTATTTCAAGGTATTAGGCATTGATTTGATAAAAAAAAGTTATAATCGAAGATAAAATGCTTAAATTTTACATTGACATTAGTAATATTTAACTTTTATCAATCTTTTTCGGACTTTCTTCTAATGAATTAGAAGAAGAAATAAGGTTTATAACATAAGGTAACAAAGATGCGTAATGTGGTACAATTTTTGAACTAGTTTCAGACTATTGGTGTGGAAAATGTATTCACGCAATTTATGAAGGTTACCAAAGAAATTAGGGCGTCTCCTGTCACTAGTAGCTCTTGTGAATGAGCTTTTCCTAAACTGATTCAGCTCAAGAGTAAACTTAGCTCCACAATGATCCAGGACCATCTAATTAAATTGATTTTTTCCATGTATTAAAAAAACTGTGACAAATTTAGAGGTTGCTCTAATGACTAAACAGCTCAAAATCTTAGTGTCTGTGAACACCATTTATAAAAGTGATTACTTTTTTTAAATATTTTGAATACTTCAGGCATATTCCTAATTTGTAATATATCTAAATATTTAATAAAACCAAGAGTTTGTTTGTCTATGATGAGGATTGCGCGATATCTAGCACACGCTGAGGTCTGAAATTTTTTTTAGTTAATTAAAAACTTGATTGGAAGCAAAGCAGTAGGTTATACATTTTAAAATGTTCCAACATCAGTTTCACCCCCTTAGAGATTGAATTTAATAAAAACTCTTTATTATCAGATACCTACAAAATGAAAAGAACCTCCCTGCTGAATTTAATGATTCCAGTTCACTGGTTTCGGGAGTTACGGTGATTAATTAGTGAGTGAGTCGGGGTTTTCGTTTATATATATATATATATATATATATATAAAGAGATATTTAAGAGGTGGGGATGTAATCAATACAATTTTAATATATGATTTCTGGTTTAAAACTAGACAAAGGGAGGTGCCTTGGTGGAATCCCAGTGTCTCCCCCTCCCCGGAAATGTCTAGGCATGCCAGTGATATGGATTGAACAACCACACTACGGACCGAACGGATACGAAGTATGCAGATGTGTGTTTACACTTTTTATAACGCAGTCGGAACATGTGTGAGGAAGCTAGGGCTACCAACAGTACTCTTTTAAGAGCACATACACACTCTTTATGAGGTGGTAAAATATACTTCTAATACTTTTAACTTGTCGAAACCGAGTCTACTCTATTTGAAATGACAAAAGAAAATAATCAGATCAACCTAACATAATTTAGTATTTTATGTTTACTATTTATAATAAATGGTTCGGTGCACCGCACAGATTTTCTCCCGTTTTTATCTTAAAATATACACTTACTAAAAACTCGTAAGATATATGAAATGAAATAATAGGGCTATACATTGTTGTAGAAACACTACACCAAAGATCATAAATGAAATAATATACACTGTAACTTACTCTATAGCATTAAGAACTAGGAACACTGTTACAGAGAAATTGAGAAAAGAGGAACATCTTTGGCACACAAAGAGCATAAGAATCAAATTCATTTCCAAAGACCTGAATTAAAAAGTATATATACATGTATTTGCTTATAGCTAATAAACTATTGGTTTAATAAAATATATTTCAAATAAAAGATTTTTTATCTCTAACAGTACTACAACTTTACAATGATAAGTTGTTTTATATTTCAAATTGTTGCAGAGAAATAATCAAAATTAGAAAATTTCCTTTATGTAAAGTTCCATTAAAGTCATTTTTATAAGAAAATGAGAATTGATATCTTAATTATAATGATAAACGGTATCTAGATATAAAATTTAATCAAAATCATTGCAGCATATTTCGAGAAAATTGATTTTTTCTCTTTTTGACCTTCAGTAAACTACAATTAAATTTAGGGTTGGATATCTAATTCCAAAAACTCCTAGGGGGGGACCTTATGAAAATCCTAAATACCGAGTTTTAGTCCAATCGGTAAAATAGTTTCGGCTTTAGCTCGAGGTGCAGACAGACGGTATTGCAAAAACCACCATTTTTTGTTTTGTTTCAGGGTGTCATGAAACGTCAATAATTATCAAAATCTTGAGTTGTATTTTTTTGACGATCACAATACTTTCTCTTCGAGGTGTCGAGAGAAAGTACAGTGATCATGCTTGTACTTTGTCGCGACGCTAATGCCTAATGTTCGCTAACAACGAGTTATGTTGGTACCAGCGACATCTGTGCCTCGAGTTAGAAAGACCAAACCCAGCACATAGTCACTAATTTGAAATGTGCTCACAGTTTGAAGTCGACAAGTTAACAGTTATTTTGTTCTGGTCAATCGATTTCAATTTTATATTTACGTCAGTGAAAACCATGATCACCTCTGTGATCCAGCGGCCAGATCCAGAGGTCCCGGGTTTGATCCCTAGAATATTCAGATTTATCTGTGAAGCAGTGGCTCTGGAACGGGCTTAGCTCAGCCTCGTGAGGAGAAATGAGGAGCTACTTGAATAAAGAAGTAGTATAGAAAACAAAGATTAACGGATGGAGGGTTCACTGTGCTGACCACATGACACCCTCTATCCGTAAATGTTGGCACTATCTTCACCAACAGGTGGCGGTCGGTATAGCACGCACCTTGATGTCATGGCGTTATTAGCTATCAATTATTACATTTTATGTACATAATAAAAGTATACGCCCTCCTTCAGGCAACCCCGGATCGTCATATTATTTTAAAGAGTTTACTTATGTACTCTTTTCTTATGATCCAGGGATGATAGCCCTGGAAAAATCTCTTAATATATATAATTATATTTGTACACATAAATACTTGTGATAAGTTATATATTGCGCATTTTGGCTACATCACTCTTAGCCCAGTTTGCGTAAAATCAGCCAGTACTAATGTACCGTCGCTCAGGAGACACCCGAATGTACTAATTGTACATTCTTTCCTTGGAGGATCTTTCCATGTCACGATAAGATAATATAATGTGATGGTGATAATGAGTATGAGGGTGTGGAACCAGTGGAAACACTTAAACCTAACTTGAGCCTAACTAACCAAACATGGGTGACCCAAGGTACCAGCCTATAATCGAGCCTAAGACCCCTAGGCTCGTAGCTGGGTGCACTGACCACTACACCACGTGGCCAGAGAATCCTTGTGATAGTGTCGTGAGATTGTGTATAACATTTCCAATCACAGTTCATTGAGAAAGTGTATTATAACCGTTATACATATTGTAAAATTGTGTGCTAAACTGCTAAGCCTTAGGCTTGTGTATTTGAAGTGTTATTAGTCTTGGTGGTATAATATCGACCTAGGGTATGTAACATTAAGAGCTGAAACCTAGGTGTTGCTGGACAAGCAGGAAATAAGCTGACTGAATCACAAGCATCACCTGTCAGCGGCAACCTTATCAAAGTGAGTCTACTGGTGCTTTTCTACATTCTATCACGTGTACCATAGCCTTGATTCATGTTATAAAGAGTAAGGACAGAATTAAATGTTGTCCTCAGGGCCTTGTGTTCATAGAAGATGATCACACGGGCAAAACCCTTAGGTTCATTTTGATGGGAATCACTTAACTTGCAGAAAAATTTGGTTTTATTCCAGGGGGAGGGGAGTTGGGGGG